>CAUYQG010049991.1:0-24118 GCA_963574415.1 Tarsius wallacei | reverse complement strand
TTATTGTAGAGATGAGGTTTTGCCTGCCCAGGTGGGTCTCGAACCCGCGGGCTCAGGCAATCCACTCACCTCAGCCTCCCAAGGCGTGGGATTACAGGCTGAGCCACCGAGCCCGGCTAACATGGCAGTTTTAAGGCCAAGTCATCATCAGTCAGGTTGAAAAAGACTGCAACTGGCCAGGTGCAGTGGCTCACACCTGTAATCCTAGCGCTTTGGCAGGTGGAGGTGAGAGGATTGCCTGAGCCCAAGGTTCGAGACCAGCCTGGGCAACTTGGCAAGACCTCGTCTCTATTAAAAAAAAAAAAAAAAAGCTAGGCATGGTGGCACATACCTGTAGTTCTAGCTACTTGGAAGGCTGAAGCGGAAGGATCACCCGAGCCCAGCAGGTTGAGACTGCAGTGGCCATGAGCGGGTCACTACACTTCAGCCTGGGAGACAGAGTGAGACTCCGACTCAAAACAAAAAAGACTGCAACTATATAAAACATTTACACACTAGGAACTAAAATTAAAGTGTTGGTGTTTTAGATTCAAAATATTTCCCCCACAGCATTGAAAACACAAGAAATAAACATAATTGAAAAATGCAACAAAGTTAAAATATTAATTAAAATGAGAATAATTAAAAGGTGGGGAAGTGCAAAATTCATTTTAGAAAATATTTCATTCCCAAAGCTCAAGATAAGTAGCACTAATGTTTAAAAGCATAAGTTTCGTTGGTTGTAAACTTCACTTATATGCTGTTTCATTTTTTAATTATGACAAATAACGCTTTGTTACCAGATGCCTTACTTACCAGTCTTCTGGTTTGACGGCAGAAGGATCAGGAATTTTTGCTCTTTCATCCCATTCATCAGGTTTTTTATCAGCGGGATCTTCAATTTCCTTGGGAGGATTGATGGGAGGAACCACATCCTCCAATAGGCTTCCTTTGTTCACGACTGTTTGGTCAACTAACACTTCAAATGTGTCATTTGGATTCATCACTAAAGACCAATGTGAATACACCATAGTTACCATTTTAGTAGACATTTTGGAGACAGTCTTCTAAATAATGAAACTACCCTACACTTCATGGATACTATTTTCTCCCAATCAGAAATAAAGGAATAACTCATGTATTGAATCAGAATATGCCTAAATCACTAGATATATTTTCTTTTTCTTTTTCTTTTTTTTTGAATTGGAGTCTCACTCTGTCACCCAGACTGGAGTACAGTGGCTGCTCTCGGCCACTGCAGCCTCGACCTGCTGGGCTCCGGCGATTCTTCCGCCACAGCCTTCCAAGTAGCTGGAACTACAGGCGCGCGCGACCACACCTGGCTAATTTTTCTGATTTATGTAGAGATGAGGTCTCGCGCCAAGTTCCCCAGGCGGGTCTAGAACCCGCAGGCTCAGGCCATCCACTCACCTCAGCCTCCCAAGGCGTGGGATTACAGGCTGAGCCACCGAGCCCGGCTTATTTTCTAAAACAAATACAAAATTTTGTTTTAAACCAATTTTTAAACAATGAAATGCTACACTACTTCTCAAATAAAAAATATCTAGGAGCTAGCTGTGTTTGGCATGCAAGACCAGTCAGTTTCACTCTTTCATAGTTACAGAACACAATCTTCTTCAGCATTTGAACATTTTTGAAACAATCTGAAACTTAAAGAGTTGCAAGTACAAATCAACAACCTCAGTTTTTTCTCTGAACCACTTGTGAGGAAGTTACTGACCTCATACATGTCACTCTGAATGTGTTAATGTCCATTTTCAACAAACAAGGACATTCTCTTACATAATCCTGATCCAATCACCCAAATCAGGACATTAACATTGATACATTACTGTCTTTCATGGAAATCTTTAAAGATAAGGTCCATTGGCGTTTCAAATTCACTGACTCATATACTGTAGTGTAAAATATCTTAAGGGTAATTTAAAATATTGAGGCTCACACTTACCGCCCGTATGTTTCAAAATAAATTTTAGCCATCTAAAAAAAAGCCCCCAAGCCAGAAACGTCATAAAGGACTTCCTAATCCTTTGTAATGACAAAATAAAAGATCATTCCTCATTCTGTAAATATGAGGGTCACTGGATTAAGTTTAGATCTTTGGAAAGAGTGATAAATGAAAATGGCTGCTTAACTCTTGCTTCCAGAAGATGAAAGTAGTTAGGAGCTGTTATCTCTACAATAAATCAAATTAGCCGGGCATGGTAGCATGAGCCTGTAGTTCCAGCTACTTGGAAGGCTGAGGCGGAAGGATCGCCGGAGCCCAGCAGGTCGAGGCTGCAGTGGCCGGGAGCGGCCGCTGCCCTCCAGTCTGGGCGACAGAGTGAGACTCCGACTCAAAAACAAAACAAAACAAAAAAAACCAAATGCCAGGACCGTCTTGCCTTAAGTGGTTATGTGGGCTGCCACTTTCTGGAGATACAGCTCTGAAATAATAACAATCTCCAGAGGTTTGAGTCACAATAATGCCAAATTATTCCTATCAAAACCAAAAAAATGCAATTTATGTACACACTCAGATAATGCAAACCCACATTTCCTTCTCTTTTCTCCACTATTTCTTCTTCTATTTCAGATAAGCTTATAAAGCTACATTACTAAAACAAAAAAAAAAAATTTACAATTGAAGAAGAGCCGTGGAACAGTAAGATCATAAATGCTGAAAAGAACTATACCTTTCCCAATTAAAAAAACAAAAAACAAAAAAACTCTTGAAAGATTTCTGAACAGATTTTGCAACTGAAATCTATTTTGAAAACTTCTGTTAAGGCTGGGCTCAGTGGCTCAGCCTGTAATCCCAGCACTTTGGGAGGCCGAGGTGAGCGAATTGTCTGAACCACCAGGTTCAAGACCAGCCTGGGCAACTTGGCGAGACCTCGTCCCTACAATAAATAAAAAATTAGCCAGGCATGGTAGCATGCACCTGTAGTTCCGGCTCCTTGGAGAGCTGAGGTGGAAGGATTGCTGAAGCCCAGTAGGTCGATGCTGGGGTGGCTGTGAGTGTGGCACTGCACTCCAGCCTGGGTGACAGAATGAGACTCCAATTCAAAAATAAAAATTAAAATTAAAAAAACTGCAGTTAAAACAGAAAAGCTTGTGACAAAAATAGGCATATGTGTAAAAGCAGCTCTGTTCAAAATCTTTGGTCCCCCCAAATTTCCATGTAGAAAAACGGAATTAAATGTTTTAGGTGAATCTATAAAAAAAGACCTTGGAGTATATAAGGTTTGTAAAAGGTATTCTTAAGGGTCTTAAAACAACTATAGAACATTGTACAAAATACAATAGCATTAAAGAAAGATTTCTTTTAAGAAAAAAGTCACTCAATAATCCTAGCACAAGCATCCAAGTGTTTGTATATAAGCAAGTGTTTAAGAGTCAGACTTGAATTTCAACTTCAACTTAACCAGTTGCTCTTGTTTCTTGGGGCAGGTTACTTCCCTAAGTGAAGGCAAAGGAGAGAGACCGCTGCTCACCTGTGGTGGTTCCCAAGTGCCTGGCAGGATGGGTGGCACATGTCAGGTGATGAATGAAAGTTAGTCTTTTTCCCCAGTCTTTTCCTTTTAGCTTATGTAATTTGCCTAAGGGGTCATCATGCTATGACTACAATTTGAACTTTTCTTTCTATAATATTATTATTATTCATCTTTATCATCTTTAATACTATGGACATCACCTCCCCCCACCATTGCTAAACACTTTCTTGGTTATCATCTTTGTATTGGACAAAAATCTCCCTTACTTGTAACATTTAGGTTGCTTCAAATTTTCAGCATATCTTCACTTGGAAGTCGTTTTCTTTTTTCTGGATTATTTTCTTTGGATAAATTTCTGAAAGTGGAATTGTGATTCCAGAGGACATAAACCTCTTATGGCCTTTAATATATATTACCAAGTCATTTTTAATCAGGTCTGTACAAAGTCAAATTAAATTAATTGGTTCTATTGTGTTAGAAGTCCTAGCTTGGGCAATTAGACAAGAGAAGGAAATCAGGTGTATCCAAATGGGAAAAGAGGAAGTCAAGTTATCCCTCTTTGCTGATGATATGATCCTATACCTTGAATCTCCAAGAGGATCTGTCAAAAACCTACTTGCACTGATAAAGGACTTTGGCAAAGTCACAAAATAAATGTGCAAAAGACAACTGCATTCCTATACATCAACAACAAGCAGGCAAAGACCCAAATTAAAAGCACAATCCCATTCACAATAGCCACACAAAAAATGAAATACCTCGGCATCTTCCTAGCCAGAGAAGTGAAAGACTCTTACAATGAGAACTACAAGACACTGCTCAAAGAAATCCAAGAAGATACAAACAAATGGAAAAATATTCCATGCTCATGGATAGGAGGAATCAACATTGTTAAAATGTCCATCTTACCAAAGGCAATCTACAGATTCAACGCAATACCCATTCAGTTAGCAACATCATTCTTCTCAGACCTGGAAATGACAATACAGAAATTCACATGGAAACATAAATGACCATGAATGGCCAAAACAATCCTTAGCAAAAGAAACAAAGCAGGAGGTATCACACTTCCAGATTTCAAACTTTACTATAAGGCTACAGTAATCAAAACAGCCTGGTATTGGTACAAGAACAAGCACATAGACCAATGGAATAGGATAGAGATTCCAGAAGCAAAGCCTCAATTTCTCAACCAACTCATCTTTGACAAAGCCTCCAACAACAACCACTGGGGAGAGGAGAACCTATCAGGAAATGGTGCTGGGAAAACTGACTGATCACATGCAAGAGATTGAAACAGGACCCCTACCTATCACCATACACAAAAATTAACTCTAAATGGATAAAAGACCTAAATGTAAAACCTCAAGCTATAAGAATCTTAGAAAACACAGGAGACACCCTTGTGAAAATTGGAACTTGCAACCAATTCCTTTCTTTTCTTTTTTTTGAGTTGGAGTTTCACTCTGTCGCCCAGACTGGAGTGCAGTGGCTGCTCCCTGCCACCGCAGCCTCGACCTGCTGGGCTCCGGTGATCCTTCCGCCTCAGCCTTCCAAGTAGCTGGAACTACAGGTGCATGCTACCATGCCCGGCTATTTTTTTTTTTTTTTATTGTAGAGATGAGGTCTTGCCAAGTTGCCCAGGTTGGTCTCGAACCCTCGGGCTCAGGCAATCCACTCACCTCGGCCTCCCAAGGCATGGGATTACAGGCTGAGTCACCAAGCCCGGCTTGCAACCAATTACTATTCAGAACCCTAAATGCCCATACCTTAAGAAATAAGATAGACAAGTGGGACCTCATCAAACTAACAAGCTTCTGCAAAGCAAAAGAAACCAAGAGAGCAGGGAGACAGCCCACCGAATGGGAAAAAATATTTGCCAACTGTATATCTGACAAAGGCCTAACATCTAGGAGCTACAAGGAACTCAAACGCACCGAAAGGAAAAAAACAAACAGCCCCATGAAAAAGTGGGCAAACGGCATGAATAGACACTTCTCAAAAGAAGATACATGGGCAGCCAACAGACACATGAAAAAGTGCTCAGCCTCACTTAACATCAGAGAAATGCAAATTAAAACCACCTAACCCCAGTAAGAATGGTCATCATTATTAAAACAAACAACAACAGATGCTGGTGAGGATGTGGAGAAAAAGGAACACTTCTACATCACTGGTGGGAATGCAAACTAGTGCAACCTCTTTGGAAGACAGTGTAGTGATTTCTGAAAGAACTAGAAATTGACCTTCCATATGACCCAGCAATTCTCCTATTGGGAATATACCTGGAGGAATTAAAATCATTCTGCAAAAAAGATACCTGCACATGTATGTTTGTTGCAGCTATTCACAATAGCAAAAACATGGAACCAACCATGTTGCCCATTGAAGCTGGTCTGGATTTAAAAAAAGTGGTACATATACACAATGGAATATTATGCAGCCATAAAGAAGGACAAACATATGGACTTTGCAGCAACTTGGATGGATCCCCTATTATGCTCAGGGATTTATCACAGAAACAAAGAACAGAGTACCATGTGTTCTCACTCATGAGCAGCCCTGAACAATTGTAATGCTATAAGAAAGGGATTGGCAGTAGTGGGAAACTGTCAGAGGAAGGGGGTTGGGATTGGCAGTTGAGGGAAACTGCTAGGGGAGCGAGGGGCATACCTCATCAACAAGGGTACCTGCATAATCAACGTTTGTATAACTAATTGAATTGTACGCCACATCCTTATAATAAATAAAATAAAATAAATCGTTTCTGTTCTAATTATACTTTTCATTATTTCTATAGCCTAGTGTTCCCCAAAATGTCCATTATTAGTTTGTAATTATTTCAGGAAAAGGTTTACATAGTATCAGACATTAAAGATAAAGTGGGCGTTGCCTTAGCACCGCACCCCAACCCCAGGGACTGAGACCAGTACCAGTTCGTGGCCTCTTCACAGCAGGAAGTGAGTGGCCAGCAAGCACAGATCCATCTGCTGTCAGATCAGCATCGGCATTAGATTCTCATAGGTGCACAAACCCTATTGTGAACTGCACTGCATTTGGGAAGGATCTAGGTTGCATGCTCCTCAGGAGAAGCTAATGCCTGATAATCCCTCAGCAAGGCCTCCTTTCCCCCACCCGTGGAAAAAACTGTCTTCCACAAAACAGGTCCCTGATGTCAAAAAGGTTGGGGACCGCTGCCTTAGCAGACAAGATGAAAATTTCTGCAACTGCAGCCTTTGAAAAGAAAATCAAAATACCTTAATCTTGGATAGAGTTGACACTGGGACCAGAAGCTGATAGAGCCATATTTCAAAATGTCCCATTAGGTTCTGACATGCTGTGATTTTAAATAATCACAGGCAGAACAAAAGTCTTTAACCATAAGTCCTTGGGAATGGGAGAAACAATCCCTTAAAATGCCCCTCTCCCCAATATCTATGCAAATTATTGTTTACTTAAGTACATTAACATATGATTGCTCAATGCTTTTCCTTTCAAAGTTAGGTGCCTGCTACAACCATCACAAAGCGGGACTTAACCATCATCGCAACCGCTTGTAGAGCAAAGCCTAGACGTTTCAGCCTGGCATTAAGGATCTCCTCCTCTTCAACTCTATTTTCTAGTTTTCTGTTCTTACCATAGTCATGGTTCCCAAAATGCCCTTGTCCCCTATTGTTTTCCACATTCCATGTATACTTCAAGAGGAGGATGAGGGGGAACCCAAAAAATCCTGGAATTTTGGAGGGCAGGCCCCTTGTAGTACAGGCTTCCCCCGTTAGGTAAGTGTTCTAGGAACCCATTGGTTTTTATCTGGAAGTTTTGAGAAGGTTGCGCCACAATTTGTGGAAGAAACATCCTCAGTTGTGGCAAACAGGTTCCTGGTTCTTCCACCGTGACAACGTACCCACCCACGCTGTGCTGAGTGACTTTTTTTGTTTCCCTGATAAAAAAAAGTCCTCAAAGGGAAGCACTTTGTCAATGCAGAAGAGGTGAAACAGAAAACAGCAGAAGCACTAAAAGACATCAAAATTGACGAGTTCAAAAACTGTTTTGAGCACTGGAAAAAGCATCTTGATAGGTGTATTGCATCAAACAGAGAGTACTTTAAAGGTGACTGAAATTTAAACAGGTAAGAAAAAATTCACAAATTTTTATAAATAAATTGTTTTTTGGGGGATTCCCCCCTCCACAAATATAATCTTCCCTAGGTGTGAGCCAAGCCTCCAAGCTGGAAAGAATATTGCTTTGGAACTCCTAACTGAATCTCATCTCCAGCTCTCATGGGGTACTTTATTTTCTCCCTGCGCTATAATGATGTATGTCTTAAAAAAAGATAAGCTCCTTGAGAGTAGAATGCATGTTTGTTTCTTCCTAAAATATATTGGCCATAAATATATATGTATACTTGCCATAAATATACTGGTAATCAGCAAATATTTTTGAGGTAATAAATGAATTAAAAGGATATACCAAGGGTATAAAGATGAGTCTTTCTGTCTGTAAAGAACTTTTTAAGGTCTACATCTGGAAGTTTGGCATGTTTCTCTTCAAAAACTCCAGTTTTGGGATGTTTATGTCTGAAGATAAAATGAAGTTTATAATCTTCTCCACATGTATCTGGTCCAAACATAATGGTATAAGATGTTTTATCATAAAAGTTTTCCTTCAAAGAGAGATGAGTGTTGGGATTAGTCCGAAATCATAGAGCAGTTAATTATTTCTCTATTCTATCCAATGAGTAGAATTTATGAAAATGCATGAAATGTTATTAATAATTCATCAAAGAACTATTTAACACATGACAATAAAGGATGTGGGAAAATGACAAAATTTACTTCAACATACTTTTTTTTTTTTTTAATAAGCACACAGTGTCCTTCCTGAAGATGTAGAAGAGAAGCTAACACTTCCCTGGCAACATCATAATACACTTTAATTACTGTAGATAAACCTGCATTATTAATATTTTATCAAGAGAATTAAGCATTCGAGGAAAAGTACATTTATGACCTTAAGATTAAAATGATTATCCATTACTTTCTTCAGGAGGACTCCGGAAAATGACTTTCTGAGCACAAGATGAAGAGAGGTTTAGGCACAAAACGGACATGGAGACATACTCCTTGTATTACCAGGCAACTTTCTTTTATATGGTGTGACTCAGTTGCTGAGAGTCTGGAGTCAGATACTGGAGTTCATATCTTACTAATGCCACTTAAGTTAGCTTTCTGTGGCCACGAGGAAAGTTCTAACCTCTCTGCGTTTCCATTTCATGGACTCTAGAGTATGGATGTGACAGCAGTACCTACCTTATGAAGTTTCTCTGAGGATTAACTTGAATTAATCAGATAAAGTGCTTACAGAAATATTTAGTATTAGTTTTTTTGTCATCCTCCCTTCAAGTGATCACCACCTTACAACACCTAAAACAAGAGTTTCCACACATACTATAATGGCCTCTCTTCTGCTCAACCCTAATTATGAACAGGACCCAAAAAGTCTTTAATTCACATTTCATAGCCTATGCGTAGCCATCCATTCTGAAGTCTCTCTCACTGATGTCTCATCTATCTTATTTCTATTATTTGCAGAAACCCTGACACAGCCTTCTGTAGGAAAGTGCTATAAGAAATGTCCCCAACCTTCAAATGGTTCTAATACAGCCTCTTAGAAGCATAAAGCTACTCCATCATGGAAAGTTTTTAAAATCAACTTTGTATTATTGTGTACATGGCTTGCCAACCCTAGCACTGGCCCACCTTTAAATGCAGCTCTTTCTTCTTTTGTTTCACTGCATTGCTGTTACTTTATTTCTCTGAACAAACTTAAGATTACTGTTGTATAAAGAAAATAACTCTAAGCTATTTCAAGAGCATCTGTAAGCACCATGTCTTTTTTATTTATTACACATGGTAACCTTTTTTAATGTTGCTAAAGATTACAAAATCAATGTCTTCGAGTAACACAGGTTTATATAAAACTCGAAGGAAAATTGTAAAAGCTGTATAAACTCTTGGAAAAGACATCCAAAACTCTTGTCAATTTCAGTTGAAAATAAAATGTTCAGTTTTATCCATTACACCTTTAAAAGCTTTTTAACTTTAAGAAGATTTTCTTAAAGATTAAAATATCATACCAGAATCAAATCATCAGTGTCTGCTAGGAGTTTAATGTATGCACCTCCACAGTCAATACCATCTTGAAAATTTACTTCATATCTGAATGAAGGGAAAAAGAACCATACTGCTGATAAATAAAAATTATGAATTGCTCTTTAAAATTTAATGTATTACTAACAATTCATTAAAATACAAATGTTTTACATTACCAGAAAGCTCAAATAAAGCATATCTACAACCTATAGGAAATCAGCAAAAATGCTTGCTTTTCTACTAGTACAAGAAACATCATTAAAATATTAAAAATAGAATGATTACAGTCATCTATAGAAAAAACAATCAATTTGTTTAAGTATTTTTTCTATCAAAACTGATCAATTGAGAGTAAGAGAGTTTGACTAAAACTGTAATAGGAAATTTCAAATTCTGACAAGGTAGTCACTATACATATTCTTTATAAACTAAAGCCACAAAGGTCATAAGAATCACAGCTACAGCAATTGCAAATGATCTTACATATTCAGAGTTTACGACTCATTTGTCTTTTAGTTAAATTACATCTAAACCATATTAAGTAAGTTGCATATTTCATTAAATAGCTCCAGCAAAGAGATTTCATAATCTCAGTCAATAACCGGAGTATTTCAGATCTCAACAGCCAGGAGATATGGGAAATTTTAGCTGTTTATTGTAGCAGCTAAGAGAGGGAACTAGCATGGGTGTCTTCTCGTGAACTTACAACACAGTGTAATTCTCAGCAATGTATTTTTGTTTTTTGACTTTTAAAAAATAAACAGCCTTGCTAAGACAATGAGGTACGGACTTATGGAACAGCGTTTTGAAAAGATTTTTGGTAAACGGATGACTTATATGTGACAAAAATCAATGAGAAAATGACTGTGAAAATGAAAAACGGTAAAAATCAAAAAGGTTATGATTGTGTTAAACGAATTAAAAAACAAAAAGAGTTGAAAACCAGAGAATCAAATGAAAATAGTGACCATTTTAATAAAGGACTGTAGTTTTTAACTTTTCTGAAGAAATTTTGGTGACAAGAAGGTGAAAAATAATAGCATACAAAATTTTAACAGTGTGAACCAATTAGTATATATCTTTTATATTTAAAAAAACCCAGAGGACACTAAAATTGTAAGTGATTCTCTCTGACTTGCAAGACCATGTATGATTTCTCTGTACTTTCTACTAGGCCTTACTTCTCAACCTGTCAATAATAGTGGTTGTTACAAGCATGCACTTCGAAATCAGAAACACCTGAGATGTATTCTTGATTCTGCTACTTATCCTAGAGATACCTTGCATAAGGGCAAGTTATTTTAGCTCTGAGTCTCTATTTGCTCATCTATAATATTGGACCATGGCTTATACCTACACCACAAAATACTGCTATGATCATGAAAGGCTATCATGCACAATGATGGGCAAATAAATGCTCAAAAATGTTATGATCTGAAGAAGGGTATTCTCTTGCTGTTTTCTCGTTTTTTAAAGGATAGTTTGTTTTCCTCAAAGCCTTATTTTTATTTTAAGCAACAGCTGACAAATTTTCCTCATGGAACTTATGTCTTCAGAAGACATGATACGTGATGCGATTTAAAGGTCACTGTTTACAGGAAAAATAAAATAAAAAGAGATATTTCTTTCGTGTAGGTTATCTAAGGACAAAGAGTTCTGTGAAAAGCTGAGAACTGGAAAGAACAATTTTGTAAACTTGCTCAATAAATGCAAACACAGCTTTGTTGTCATATGATGCCTAGACTCAGTCACTTTGGCTATTTCCTATAATGCAAACTGCCACAGTTTTCAAGTTATTAACTTGTACCAAGCATAAATAATTCACAATAGATTAGAAATGTATCTCATATTGTTTGCTGCTAAACTTTCATCACAGAAAAACTGAGGACATGTGCAGAGTACACGGTAATCTTAATTTTAGAGTGTCATTTCTCAAACTGTTCCACGAGATAGTAACTACTGCTAGAGGGGAGGAAGTGAACTTATGTGGTCAAACATATTTGGAAAACATGGTATTAAAGCTAAAAACAGGTTTTTATACATAGAACTTCTCAAAGTCTATAATGGACTAATATGTTTCCTATACTCTTAGTTTCCAAAATTTATATGACCACATAATACATCTTAACATGTGCACAATTTGAGAAAAGCAGTGTACAGTCATGTCATAAGTCCATGGTACTTATAGTATTTAATGTAAAATCTCTTCATTGTATTTACCCTATTTTGTTTTATAGTACTAAGAGGAGACAAACATTTCTTCTTTGGATTGTTTTAAGCATGTGAAAGACTACTCAATGCGTGATCCTCCTTTTCTTTTTTCAGGATAATAATTTCACAATTTCTTTAGTGATTTTTTAGACTTAATTCCTAGTATTTGCTTCTGGTCTTACAAGCTACTGCTTGCTTAGCTGCCTAGTAGTGCCTTATACTGAAAACACTAATTTAATTCATTTTACTCTAGAGAAGTTACGTTTTATATTCTTTTCCTTTACCCTTTCACTTAAGCCACAAAGAGTCAAAGTAGAAAATCATATTACATTCACCTAGTCAAAAGAAGATTATTTTCAAACTCTCAAGGAACAAATCCCAAACCAAACCCTGAATAATAATCAATAATAGCACACTCAAATATTAGTCCCAGTGAATACCTAACCAATATTTTTAATTTAAATATTGACCATATCCTCTTTGACATTACTTAATATTTTAAATTCATGAAATAATATATACTAAGCCAAAGTGTCATAACTGAAAATATTAAGCCAATTACACCAAGTACCATCTTTTCAAATGCAAGATGATATATTAGTTATATCACATAGGAATATGTTTAACATGTTAACAAAGAACTAAAGGGACCTAGAGAGATACAATTTACGGGCAATGATATTTCCATATGCTGTAATTAACTTTTGACAAAGTTTCTGATATAAGGTAGAAAGTAACATTTATACATTTCCTCTTTTTTTGTAATTTGAATGTTATGGGTTTTGTAATTGTGTTTGCACAGATTTACTTTGGTTTTATAGCAGTATAGGTGAAATACACTTAATAAATTTATACCTGATTTTACAACTGTATACATGCAAGCAACATCACCGGTTTATGTCAACATTAGAGGAGGAGAGGAGTATCTGTGAGAACACATGACCTTGAAAAGGGGCTCATGCTTGAAAGACACTGCTATATATATGCATTTCCTTTTAAAACAAAATTTCTGTCTTTGAATTTTTATCACTGGTTTAACATCAATACTTATGGTTCTATTCTGAAATATATTGAGTTTAATATCTTGATAGAAAGTAATTTTAAGAGAAGAATAAGATAAAAATGGTGATTCTACTGGACATGGTATAGTTTATGGTGACAGAATTGTATATGTTACAGAATATATGATATAATTTTATTATTAGCTGCTTTTCATTGAACAAGGGTGTGTTTGTGTGTCTGTGTGCATTTAACTTAGTGAACATGAAATAGAAAGTCTAGGTTTGTATACTCATTATAAAAATACAAGCTATATTCACATGTTAAGATTAATACAAAATTCAGATTCAAAAACATAAGAAAACTTACTGAACTATCAAAGGTTTATCAGCAAAAATAAAGGGTTTTACTAATATAGCAGATATTGCATGGTGCTTTGCTCTAGATTTCAAAACCAGTCCTCTGTCACCAGGTACTTGGTTTTCTTTCAACTCTTCTATTTCCCATCTTCCTAAAAAGCAAAGCAAAGCAAATTAAACTAAACAAAAGACACCGACTTAAGAACTATTTATCTGCAATTGTGAACAATAATATTTTTCCACGAAGGCTGATTTGGGAAAAATAAAACAAAATTTTAAATCAAGAAGTCTCTCCAACTATATGCATGCTGCTCTTTTAACTTATTTTTTTTCTGTCAGAGAATGGTTTCATTTTCTTAACTAAAATTGTGTAAACTAATAAACAGCAAACACTCTAGTGTCCGATTAAGGCACTGTTAAAGCCTGGATTAGTTCGGTTTCCTCTGAAAGACTTTTTAATCAATGAAATTACAAAATGTGGTTTGTCTCACGGGGTTTATCAACACTGTATTCTCAAAATGCAATATTTAAAAATATTAAAGCTGCATCGGAGACAGAAAGCACCCTCACCCTTAACCGAAAATGAGCATCTATCTCAGTCTATTTTCAAATGCACAACACTCATGAACTGCTGCTTTTCTTACTTGTGGCAGTTATCGAAAGGATTTAAATTTTATCTTGAAAACTGTAGGCTTAATTCACACAAGCCCTGCCCAAGGAAGCCCATCAGCTCTCAGAACGCCTGATCAGGAAAGCAGCAAGGCACTGGACAGGCACTAAGCTACAATGTGGCAAAGATGAGGTAGGCCTTCTCTGAGCTAAACTTTCTCATGTTTATAATCAGGACACCCTTAAAATAGGGTCATGGGCCACACACGGTGCAAAGCTGGGTGGGCTCCCTGTAGCTGGAAGGTGTGCAATAGACTTGACTCTTTTCCTCACTCTAGAACAGAAAATCAGTTTGTGTAAAATCTAGTTTTGAAAATTACAGCTAGTGCCTATTCCAAGAAAACTCAAGTCAGTAAAACTTGCTACTTTTCAGTATTGTGTCAACATGAAATATTAATGAGCAATTTTGAATCACCAATGTTCTTATATTACCTTTTTCTATTTTTTAAAAAAAGAATGTAGGAACCAGAATAGTTTTACAACTCAAGAGATGTGATTGATTTTTGGTCTATAGTTGTGTACACTTTATTGGACTTTTAAAAATGTGTTTTCCAATTCAAGTTTCCAGGTTTCTTTTTGTTTTTTCCTCTAATTTTCTCACACTATACTTTTTTTGTTAAAGATCAGTTTATTTGGTTTTTCTTCTCTCACATTGATGATGAATTGAATTATCACTACTAATCAGTGGTTTGCACCGCCCCCTACCCCCTGCACCATACCGTCCCCCTCCAAAGGTCTTATTTTAGGAAGTAACAGCTTTATCCTTTGGATTTTCAAGATACTGATACTAAAGGATTTGAAAAACTGTGTTGCTTTTCTTGCAATTACATACAGCTATGAAAAAGGTACCATCTAGCATTTAATTTTAGAAAACCTGTTGACAGGGTAATTATTCCTTAATGACAAGAGGCTTTTCCTCTTCAAAAAAACAATAACTTTCTATTAATAGGATCATTTATCCAAATTCTGGACAATCCTAGGTAACATAAACTCAATTGTAAATAAAATTTCAGAAATAATTTACACTTAGAAAGTTGGTCACTTAAAGAATTGATATGTATAATGCAATATCTACACTTTGTGTTGGCTCTGTTGCTTAGGTGGTTAAAGCACCTGTCTCATAACATCTACACTTTTATTAATAACAATCTGAAAAACTTGAATAATTCTCCTCAATATGCACAATCTGTATCCAAGCATATAGTGTTTCATACAGATTTGCTTACTCCTAAAAAACTTGGAATGAGTTTTAGTTAGATAATGCTTAATAGACGTTGATTAACTACTGTGAATATTAAACAGTCTTAAGAGGAAATCCGATACTGGTCTCAACTAACCACTTTGTATACAACACAAAGTGAATTTTTAATAGAGTTCTTATCTTTCAAAGTTGCTTTTTAAGAAATCGATTAAAGTCAGCCAGAAACTTACAGCTATATCTATTATGCTAGAACATTTTTTTGTGGTGGTTCAAAAATTTTTAATAGTAAAGTTGTATGGCAGAATCTCCCAAAGTTAAAAATATATAGAAAATGATATCACCCATATAGTTTGAGTAGGTTGTCTATGTATTTCAGTACTGTCAAGTAATTGTGTGGTATTTATAAGCATTCTGCATTTGCATAGCCTGTAGAATTTCTGTATACATTTTTGAAGTGACTTGAAGAAAATTATTTACTTGAATATTTAATTTTTTTTGAAATTAGGATTTATTAAGAGGACAGGAAAGCTCCCACAGTGGGAGGAGACCCGAGGGGGTTACCTGAATATTTAGTATATAATAAGACAACAGACCAAACTTGTAAGTCAAGATGCTTGATTTTTCATGCTGGTTTGATTTTTAATTTTAAGCTGGCAAGGAAACTCAAGTGAAGACTAAAAGTCATTTTTGTCTTGTAAGAAATAGAGACTTAAAGTTCATCCTTAAGATAGGCCATCTCTTAATTTTATAAGAATTTGCAGAGTCTTATAAAATACAAATACAAAGCAGATACTGTATCCACCCAATGTTCTGGGAAAAACTCTTTCTAAATATAGATATTTGAAGCCTAGCATTCTATTTGATAATGTGTATTTATGTAGGTATATTTAAGATGGCAGTATGTATTTCTGCAGACTCACTGCTTCTTTGGGGGAAATTATTCTTTTCTCTAAGTGAATTTATAGTATTTCTCTAAGTGGAATACAGTATTGCTCATTTGATGCATATGGTAGTGTTCCTTTTGGAGTAGATAAGCATATATATGCACAAAGGAGTTGCTAGGATGGAGAACACTTCCTGCAAAGGAAGACATGCAGGCATGATCTTTATCTTAAAACAGAAACTATGGAAGGGAAGTATACAGCTGATATCTGTTTCGTTGTTGTGATGTAACTGCCTGTTGGGGTCTGAGTATAAGGTCTCTGAGGAAGATGAAATTCCCACCATCAATCACCTTGAGAAGAGATTGGTCTTGCTTTGGGATACACCAACTGAGGAGGTTAGTTTTAGACTAGGAGGAGGAAATTCTTTGGTCATACTCCAGGGTAGTCTTGGTAGGAAAGACAATATGACTCTTGCATATAGGACATTTCTTTGCATAGCTGAGCCTGAAGATAACCTTATCAGAAACCCTCTGATAAGATGTAGCCTGGAGGTGTGGGCTCCAGGAACAGCCACACCTCTGTAGCTCTCATCAGTTATCCTGTTGTGTATTTGCTAGGAGAATCTTGCCGAGAACTCTAACTTGAGCTAGGTGTGTCACGTCTGAAATGAAACTTTGGAGCCTGGGAAATACTGCTTCAGGAAATGCACATGACTAACTGCAGCGAAGTGCATATTCAACTGTGCAGAGGTAGAAAATGAGATTAATGGGCTGAAGAGCGGAGCTCCAGAAATATTGAAGGGAGACAAGATACAAGACTAAACATTGTATTATGAAGCAGGATGGGGACCTCCAGCCAACACAATTTAATGGAAATATAACCTTAAAAGCTAGTGAACTCATACTGGTTATATCTAATATTTAAATTAATCTAATATTTACTTTAATTTACTTAGTATTTAATTTAATACCTTACCATCATATATAGAAATCTCTGCATCTATATCATCTTTCTTTGCTTTTGATAAAACCCACCTGTAAATAAAGTGAAAAATACATGTATGTCATTAACAATAAAACTAGCAATGTATTGATACAACGCATATTAGTAACACAACAAGACCCTTCTGTAGTTCATAAGTGTGATGATCAGGTGTTCATGCTCATGTGTGAGATGTACCTCTCTCAAAGCTTGTTATAACATCAGCACACTACCCATCTGATGGTGGGGGGGGGAGAAAAAAACCACACTGAACGATTACCCAACAACGTTGAGATGGGCCATGTGTCAATGATTGTAGAAGCTACAATGAATATAAAAGGCTTCATTATGCCTATTATTTCTACTTTTGACCATATTTGGAAATTTCAATATTAAAAGTACCCTGCAACTCTTTGTTAAAAAAAAAAAAGATTATTCAACACAGTCATATTTTATTCAGAAATAAACTAACAGTTAGGGGCAAAATAAGCATGCCTACATATAATCCTGCCAGGCTAGAGTTAAACCAAATTTGGGATCTGTAACTTATGAGCAGAATGATCACAGGTAAGGCACACTAAGACCTCAGTTTCTTCATCTTTAAAATGGGATAGAGTACTTACCTGCCTGCCTAACTTAGGACAATGTCTGACAAACATTAATCATTTAAAGTGTTAACATTTATTCTTTTTACCATTACTTAAGATGGAAAGGTAACTCAAATTTGTCCTCTGAACTTAGATTGTTAAATTCTGTCATATAGAATGAAGAAATATTATAAGTTTTGTCTTTACATCCAGACTTTATTTACATATTTTCTTTGTATGAATGAATAACTATTCAAATTAAACTTCTCAATCAAAACCAAAAAATGTGCAAAGTATTAGTTTACATCGTCAAGGTACTTTAAAACTTTTTATAGATCTATAGTTAAGGTGATTCTCATAGGCCAAAATCCAAACTTTTTTTAGTTCAAAAAAGTGAATCAAATCAAAGTAAACATTATCTTGAATGAATACTCACCCAGTCAACCTTCCACTATCAAACGTTTCTGCAAAATATACTTCTCCTATAGGTTGAGGTGTCTTATATTTAATCTGCAAAATGGATTTTATGAAATCTAAAGTTATTCATTTTCACAAATATTTTAATTAAATACCCTCCCTAGTGAAGAACCTACTATGCAATGCACATATAGGCAATACAGATATGAAGTGACAAACTTGAATAAGATACAAAACTTTGTATCCTTGCAATGGTAAGATACAAGAAAACTAAGCAATAGTTAGATGACATAAATTCTATATGTGCAATCAGAGGTGACACTGACCCCTCCTAACTCAGGAGGAATGGGAGGAAGTGATTAGAGGTCTCATGATACATGTTACATGGTCTTTAAAGAACTCTGACAAATGGCAGTATCTGGGGACAAAAATCATTAGACATAGCATAACAAAAAGCATATAAGATGAAAAGCTTCGTAAGTATACAGGCTAGTTTAAAATTAACTCTTCCATTTCACTGTTGGATGACTAAAGGCAATAATATCATTTCCAGACATTAAGAATCCAGATCTGATGGGTAACAGATAAGTCTGGATTTTTTCTGAATCAGCCTTTTGTAATTTTTATCTGTATGATTAGTTATGAGATTTCTTTTCTTAGTCTTTAGGGAAAAGAGTGCAGAAGACCTTTTTCTATTTTTACTACCCTGCCCTGATAACACAATGTTTCCTATCTGTTAAAGGGGAAAAAAAATCAGTAATTAAACAAAATTCCGCCTAATTACCGGCAGGCTCAAGATTCTGCTACCCAAATTAGTAGTCTTCTATTAGTTTCTTGAATTACAAACTTTACTGTTGTCTATATTTTTGTAGATTGAAAAAATGGGCAATGCTGTCACAAGAGATTTCCTCCCGCTAGACAACCTTTGAAATAAGTTTATTTTGTTCTTTACTTATACTTTACCATGTCTAGATGATGTGTGCTATAAAACTAGAAACATCAAAAATGATTCTTTCCCATATCTTATCATATGCTTAAATTATCACCAAATACAGTCAGGAGTGATAGGCATTTGTCAATTTCCTTGAAGTACTAACCTCCAAAGTCCCATGTAGTAGATGCGTCTAAGTCAGTTAAGTTTAGTACTTGGAGGATTTACTTTTTATAGATGATACAACTAGAATTGTTTTAAATGTTTAAATGTTTAAAATGTACTTGCAGAGGTTTAACATACAAGTGATGCTTTCTCACCATCGCACGCATTTCTGATTAGCACAGTATCAGATAGGGATATTCCTTAATGTAAAAGCTCTTAGAGATTGTCAAAAATCTCTGTAAAGTTTCCCAGGCTCCTGCTGGTCACAAATCAAAACGTGCATCTCAACACCACTGAGACAGAAACACAGTGGGCTTTCCTGATGCCTATACCTCATCATCACCTCCCTTTTCATGTATCCTCCTGGCTAACACTTTCTTCCCTCAGAGAAAAAAAAAAAAATGATGCGGTGCATACTTTATTTCTCAAAGAACTGCAAACTGTACTATCTTTTATTTTATTTGAAAAATTCCAGCAGTATCAGAAATACACCTGAAAACCTTATTCTTAGCAAATGTACTTATTCCTCTTTAACCAGTGATGAACTCCTATTCTGATGGGGGGGGAGGGTTATTTGTTAAAAAAAAAAACTGTGCTAGGGCCATGTACAAATCTCTGGAGTACATATGTACTCCAAAAACGAATACAGCAAGATAGAAAAAAAGCAATGTCTTTCTATTTATTGATAAAATGAGGACCATTAGAACAGAAATAAATCTTTGGAGGCAGTCACTCCACTGTATTATGTAAAGGAATAACTTACAACTCATTTCTCGGCAGCCTTACCTCTGAGGAAGATTCACCCTCGTTAGCCTCAATCTTTTCTGGATTCTCACTGAAGTCTTCCATCTCAACACCATCATCCATCAATTCTGCATTAACTGAGATGAATAGAAGACCCACACATAGCCCAAAGGCTTGAAAATGCATATTGATTATCTGTGAAATTAAAAGTAATTCGTGAAAATAAGACAAAGTTGTGAAAAATACATATTGCCCGGGCGGTGGCTCAGCCTGCAATCCCTGCACTTTGGGAGGCTAAGGCGAGAAGATTGCCTGAGCTGAGAGGTTCTAGACTTCGGGACCGGCCTGGGCAACTTGGTAAGATCTCGTCTACAATAAATCACAAAAACTAGCCAGACGTGGTGGCATGCGTCTGTAGTTCCAGTTACTTGGAAGGCTGAGGCAGAAGGATCACCTAAGCCCAGCAGGTCGAGGCTGCAGTGGCTGTGAGCATGCCACTGCACTCCAGTGAAGGTGACAAGAGTGAGACTCCAACTCAAAAATGAAAAATACATATTAAGGATAAGTAGAAAGAAATAATTTCTCCTTAATACCTCCTTAATTCAAGGATAGTAATAAAACAAATTATAAACAAAATTATTTAAATTATGCCTTGAACAAGTGAAACCACAAATTTCAAATCACTTAAGAAACAGCTTCTACAGATGCAGGCCTACCTCCAAAAACAAAGAGCTAATGGATAAAAATCTAAAGATTTAGATAACAGTAATTATCAAACTCAAATAATATACAATCCTCTTTAAGAGAAAGAATAAAGTATTATACTTCCTAGGTGTTCACGTAAATTATTTTCATTACAAAGTTGCTTAAGTGTATATAGACAAGCAACTAGAAATTTTATAATTATAAAACCAAAATATATTTATATATAAATACCAAAAAATAAAAGAAAAATAATTTTATCACAAATTTAACACTATAGTGTTCTACTGAAATCAATTGACCACCAAATTCCTTCCTCCATGCAACTTGCAGAAAGCTCTAAATAGCCGCTATGCCTCCATAAGAAAGGAAGCACTCAAGAATTGCATCCTTTTGTACCACCTGGTATCTTTTTATCACAAATTAAAAAGCGCAGCTCATTTACTGGTACTGAAGTAATGCTCACTCTCACATCAAAGGTAGGTAGCACATGCAAAGAAAAGACAATCACAGGATACTCAGTATCTGGTGATAAGGTGGCAGAAACTGTTGGCTGATCACCGGCTATTTTATCTTTTTCAAAGGGACATGACTATGTCTTCCTTAGAACTAAGTGTGACCATGTATCTGAGTTCTAGTCAATGGACTGTAAACAGAAGAGTTGTATGCCCTTGCCAGCCCTTGCCCATAAAAGCTGCCTGTAACTGATTCTTTATGACCTTACCACTTCTGGTTGATACAAGCAATTTTGAAAGCCATGGTTGACCTGAAGTCAGCAAGCTACAGACCCAGAAGAGCTAATCATATACTTCCAGGTCATGTCTGAAGGCCTGAGGTCCGGGAGAGTTGACGGTGCAAGTTCCAGTCCGAAAGCCAGCAGGCTCAAGACCCAAGAAGAACCCATGTTTCCATTTGAGTCTCAAGGAAAGAAAAGATGGATGTCTTAGTCAAGCAGACAGGAGTTCCCTCTTCCTTAAGGTAGGGTCGCCCTTTGGGTTCTATGCAGGCCTTCAATAGATTGAAAGAGACCCATCCACATTAGGGAAGGCAATCGCTTTATTCAACCTACAGATTCAAATGCTAATCTCATCACTAAACACCCTCATATAACACATCCAGAAAAATGTTTGACCAAATATGTGGGCCTCTTGTGGTCCAGTCAAGTGAATATATACAATTAACCGTCACAGCCATCTACTCCTTGGGAGAACCAGAAGCCAAAAATAGTGCTAAGCCTCTGGGATTTTAAAAAATTTCTATTTGAGCATCATTTTAACTAATACATATTATTAACTAAAACCTGTAATTATTTTCCAAATCAGAAAGGCTAAAGCAATACAAATCTCTCAAGAAATATAGCACAAAGTAAAAAACGAACATAATGGCACAGATAATAGTTGAAAATACAACTTTCTAGAGGTTTAGGCAGCAAAGTACTTCGAAACATTTGAAGAAGTTTGGATCTGATATTATAAAAGTGAGAAACCACTGTCATCAGTGAAATAATCAGAGCTGGAGGCCTGGGTATGGGAATATTATCTGGTTGTACTATTATAGAAAGAATAAACTCTATCTTTGCACTAGGTTTTAAAGCCATGGCTATACACTAAAATTAAAACTGACTATCACCATTTTCAAAATCATACATTTATAAAAATATTATCATGGTATACTTATTTATTTAGAATGCACATAGTTCCAAAAGAAGTAGCTTAAAACAACTTGTAAAACACAAAACGGACAAAAATATAAGCTCATGAGAGCTAGAACTCCTTTCATTTCTGTATTTGCAGTCCCTAAAAGCAGGTTGGCACATGATAAATAAGAGCAGATATATGTTTACAGAATGAGCGACAGGAAGAGGGTGACAAGGAAGAGGGTGACAGACACTGCCAAACCATCAGTCAGGGCAAGTCTGTGGCTGCCGCTCTGAAGAAGTACATTTAGCACAAGGGCTTCTGGGCAGTCAGCAAAGCCCAGAAGTAAAATGAGTGAGCTTTTACTGTCTATAAAAGTCAGCAAGATCCTTGGAGGGAAAAATCCTTTTCTTTAATTTAATTTCTAGAAAAAAAATGAAATCCTTTTTAACAGATGTCTCTAACCATGGTTTTATAAGAAACAACTAATTACATCAATGATTTTATCATTGTTCCTTAGAGTTTAAGGTGCATTGTTAAAGCTTACCACAGTCAAAGCATTTTTGTAGAGAAAAGAGATTATAGTTCAGACAGTTTGCAGTTTTATGATCCAATTTAATGTAGGGAAGTTAATCATATATTTAAATTGTACAGTCATGTGGTGTAAAACAATTATTTCACTCAGCAACAGATCACATATATGACCGTGGCTCCATCAGATTATGATGGAGTGAAAAAACTATCAGTAATGTTGCGACATCATAACACAATACATTATGCACGTGTTTGCAGCGACACTGGTATAAACAAACCCACTGCACTGTCAGTCATATAAAAAAGTATAATACATACAATTAGGGACAGTGCCTAATACTTGGTAATGATAATAAACAACTATGTTACTGGTTTGTGTCTTTACCACCTTATACTTTTTATTGTCATTTTAGTGTATTCTTCTACCCATATAAAAAAAAAGTAAACCGTAAAATAGCCTAAGGCAGGTGCTTTAGAGAGTATTCCAGAAGAAGGTACTGTCCTAACTGGAGATGCCAGCTTCACGTGCACTGTTGTCCCTGAAGACTTTCCAGTGGGATAAGACGAGGAGGAGGAAGACAGTGGTACCGATGACTCTGATCCTTGTAGACCTAGGCTAATATGTGTGTTTGTGTTTTAGTTTTTAACAAAAGAGTTTTAAAAGTTAAAAAAAAAAATTGATGTAAAAATCTAAAAAGCTTATGGAAAAAGAAATAAAATACTTGTGTACAACTGTATAATGTGTTTGGGTCTTAAGCTAAGTGTTACTACAAAAGAGTCAAAAAGCTTAAAAAATTAAGTATAGAAAGTTAAAGTAAGCTAAAACTAATTTATCACTGAAGAAAGAAAAAAAATGATCATACGTTTCATGTAGCCCAAGTGGACAGTGTCTCTAAAGTCCCTGGTCATGTACAGTAATGTCCAAGGCCTTCACAGCCTCTCGCCACTTGCTCGCTGACTCCCCCAGAGCCACTTCTCATCCTGCAAGCTCCGTTTAGGGCAACCGCCCTATGCAGGGGTGCCATTTAAAAATCGTTCATACCATATTTTTATCGTACCGCTGTGACATATAGATATGCTTAGATACATAAATTCTTACCATTATGTTACAACTGCCTACAGTACTCAATAACATGCTGTAAAGTTTTGTAGCTTAGGAGCTATAGGCTATACCACATAGCAGGCTATACTATTTAGGTTTGTGTATTATAAATAGACTTCATGATATTTGCATGATGAAATCACTTAATGACATATTTCTTAGAACATCTCTCTGTAATACATGACCATATTCTACATCTACAAAGAAATATTCTTTTTTCTTTTTTCTTTTTTTTTAGAAAGCAGGATTTATTGAGAGGACAGAAGAGCTCCCACAGTGGGAGGGAACCCAAGGAGTAGATGGCTGTGACGGTTAATTGTATATATTCACTTGACTGGACCACAAGAGGCCCACATATTTGGTCAAA
>CAUYQG010049990.1:0-61464 GCA_963574415.1 Tarsius wallacei | reverse complement strand
TGAGACCAAACTCTGTGTAACTGCTCTCCTTCTAGATGTGGCTGACAAAAGGCTAGTGAACCTTAATCTACTTTCAAATATACTTCCCAAAAGATCTGCTCTGTGCCAGAGATAATACAAATCTAGTGAAAATATTTGGAGTTGGTTACTGTTGTTTACCAAGCAGTTTCCCACCCTATTTCTGTTTTTTCCTCAAGATTTCCATTTTAAACCCACAAATGACCAGAACTTATATCTTTTCAGATAATACAAAAAGTGAATTATTTTGTGCACAAAAGTTTTTACCAACAAATCTTCCCAAGTCGGCAATTCAGTTTCAAGGAAACACCTTTAAACTCAGAGCCTCCATCTATTTTCAATTGATTCGGGAGAAACCAGCAATCCTACCTCAATACTAAATATCACAAATGGCAAGCCTTAGCTGAGAAAGTATCTTATTTTGGTCAAGTTTCAACAAAATTCGCATTACTCTCAGAGTGATTAACTAGTAAAATTACTTGTCTCACTTGTTCTAGAATTTTCTGTCAGATCAACTACTTGGTTTGCAGAGTTTTACTCATCCTTTAACAGTTTCTAAAAATCTGACTTGTAGATACCGTTTGGTAAGAGAATATCAGAAGCTATGCTAAAATGTTAATCACAGAAAAAGAGATATGCTAATATAGTTGATCGTGATTAGATTTGGGCTACTTTT
Source organism: Tarsius wallacei (assembly GCA_963574415.1). Lineage (NCBI taxonomy): Eukaryota > Metazoa > Chordata > Mammalia > Primates > Tarsiidae > Tarsius > Tarsius wallacei. The sequence goes on along the minus strand of CAUYQG010049990.1, from coordinate 60,770 downwards.
CATCATGGATAATCTTATATATTGGTGTAAGAGTTGATAAATGACTTTAACTGTATGAATATATAATAGTCATACTGCAACATTTGCATCCCTTTTGTGACCTAATTTACAGACGTTTAAGTTGTGTTGCAATTCTGCTTTGCTGTTTAATAAAAAGCTATTTCAGAAAAAAAAAGAAAAATTGTTTTATAAACGGCATCTATGATAAAACCTAAAAATGGTATCTAAGATCTTTATCAGACTTGGCTTACCCAGGCTGTCATCCACAATTATTGTGTTACTATTAGTCCCTTTCAAGATGCAGTTTATAATCAGCTATAGGACTTGGGTAAGTCTCTTCAGTGCCAATTGCTAACAACTTTAATATCTTCCAGGACTGTTATGAAAAAACTTATGTGATCAGGCTGGGCACGGTGGATCAAGCCTGTAATCCCAGCACTTTGGGAGGCCGAGGTGGGAGGATTACCTGAGCTCAGGGGTTGGAGACCAGCCTGGACAACTTGGTAAGACCTTGTCTCTACAATACATCAAAAAATTAGCCAGGAGTGGTGTTTGCGTCTATAGTTCCAGCTACTTGGAAAGCTGAGATGGAAGGATCGCCGGAGCCCAGCAGGTCGAGGCTGCGGGTGGCCAGAAGTGTGCCACTGCACTTCAGTCGGGTGAGAGTGAGACTCCGACTCATAAAAAAACCAAAAAACAAAAAACTTATGTGATCATGAGGATTGCTGATCCAACGTAAGACAGAACCAGAGTTAATTGCAGAAACTAAATTTATAGAAACCAGATAATCTTATAACTTTTTTGTCTGCTAATTATTTTTACTATTATGTATTCAGAGTCAAAAGAAACACTTTTTTCTTGAAGCTATTTAAAACTTTTCACAAATGAGTGAAGCATGCTCTTTTAAGCAAAATTTAAAACATATCTCTTTCTCTCTAATTTCTCCAGAATTTGAAAACTTTGTGAGTATTGATTTATGACAGTATGGTTGCTTGCATAAATTAATATGAATCTGCTTTCTTTTGTAACAAGATGTAATTGAAAATACTGGTTATTTTACTAAGGCTTTACTAAGGATAATTCAGAACAAACTGCTTTAAGGAATTAAGATTAAGGGCTAATCTAATCTGAGATTCCTTGTGAAAAGAGTTCCAACAAAGACAATTTTTTTTTTTTTTGAGTTGGAGTCTCACTCTGTCGCCCAGACTGGAGTGCAGTGGCACGCTCCTGGCCACCGCAGCCTTGACCTACTGGGCTCAGGTAATCCTTCCGCCTCAGCCTTCCAAGGAGCCGGAATTACAGGTATGCGCTACCACGCCCAGCTAATTTTTTGATTTATTGTAGAGACGAGGTCTCACCATGTTGCCCAGGCTGGTATCAAACCCGTGGGCTCAGGCAATCCTCTCACCTCAGCCTCCCAAAGTGCTGGGATTATAGGCTTAAACCACCACGCCTGGCCTAACAAAGACAATTTAAAAGAGTCTAAATGGCAAATAATTATTCGTGGTGCACTTTATGCAATAAAATATATTGTCTAAAGCTTATTTTGAAAGTAAACTGGTCCTACTATAATCTGTCTTTTATAGAAATGGAGGACTAAAGGAAGAAATTATATTTCAAAAGAAACTATAATAAAAGCCGCCAAGCATTTAAAGTAACAGTAGCACACGCCTGTAGTTCCAGCTACTTGGAAGACTGAGGCATAAGTATCGCCTGATCCCAGCGGGTTGGGGATGCGGTGGCCATGAGCAGCGTGCCACTGCACTCCAGCCTGGGCAACAGAGTGAGACTCCAACTTAAAAAAAAAAAAGAAATTATAGTGCACCTGTTTTAAATTCTCTTGTTCATTGTTTTAAGTTTTATTATTATTTTCTACAATTTAAAATGCATCATGAAGTCTTTCCCAGAAACAAGTATCCAAACTAATGTTTTCAAATTTGATGTAACGTTCACTTAAGTACCTGGTCCAAACTACAGTCCTTTAGACAGTCTGAAGATACATCAGAAACTCTAAAAGTTGATTCCAGACATTAATCTGTTTGTTCTTCTGCCTCCAGAGAAGTGTCTTTTATAAAAGATCTGTTTATTTGTGTTATCTTTAGAAAACCAGTCCACTTGCAATATTGGCTTTAAAAATGAGACACAGTTGTTTGATGGGACTGGTACAAGTAGAATATCTTTCTCTGAGGTTTGTTTACTCAGCCTTTTCCTTGCTATAATCTCATTGCTACTTATAATGCCACAAGAATTGGAGTTTATCATTTAAATTATGCTCGCAACCACAGGCCTTGAAGCCACTGTACAAAAGGTGATCAGCCACCACCTACACTGTCAATATGTATGCCCAGCTTCATTTCTCTACTTACTGCACATGAGGAGTTTGCTTGGATTATTCCTTTTATTGGGCCTATTGTAGTGATTATAATCCTGCTGATTTTTGGTCCTTGTCTCCTTTACTGCCTGGCTAAGTTTGTTTCTTCCAGAATCAAGTGATTTCCCTATTTTAAAGCAAAAACTGCTTGCAAGAAATTTATCTAGCTATGCCTAATTTACACCGACTACCCTGCCTCATCTCCCCCCGCAGAGCTTTTCAATCCCATAATCATGTGGAGGTCAGAGGGTGGAAGGTCCTTTCTCTGTAACTTCTACAAAGCTGACAAGGGCTGTAGGGCTACCTAGCCAGGGATTGAAAATCCTGCCCTAACTGATTTTTTTTTTTTGAGTCGGAGTCTCACTCTTGTCGTGCAGGCTGAAGTGCAGTGGCACGCTCATGGCCACCGAAGCCTCGACCTGCTGGGCTTAGGCGATCCTTTCACCTCAGCCTTCCAAGTACCTAACTGATTTTAAGCATCCAGGTTGGTTTGGATTTAGGTGGCATGGATTGTAGGCACCAGCTGGAATCTTTGCATGACCATTAAACAAGTTAATACTTGCAAAGCATTTAGAACAGTGCCTGACACAGAACAAACATTCAGCTTCCTTCAGCCAGAAGCTCTCAAGAAGATGCCTCTTTATTCCCACCAACTCCATCCCACCTCAAATTCATGGTCTTTTATTTGGTCTGAATAATTTGGTGTTGCATTTGTACTTGTATAGTTAGCCACTGCAGTTTGTTGCAATGCACCATGGGCTGTGGTACCCATACCATCACTGCCCAAACTCCAGACCCGTCAGGGCACAATGAGCTCAGTATCTGAAGCACTGAAGACCAAACTGAGGCAGGCTAGCTAGCACAGGTTACATAGATAGATAAAGTTCCAATAGGTAGGTGTTAGGAAGTGTTCAGACATTTTAAAAATTACATTTTACTGCAGGCCAAGCTGGCAGCCTTTCCCATTCCCTGGGCAAATCAAAAGAAAACTCCATCACATGCAAGACTAGGACAGCTCAACCTTTCAATTCATGGTTTATCATAATAATCACTAAGAATCTTTCAGGTTCCCTGTCAAAGGCAGAAGGCCAAAGACCATCCCTTAAGTGACCAAAGCCACTGAAATTATAATAAGACCATCTTTTAGTTTAGGAACTTGTCTACCAGGTCTTCTGCAAGAAACAATATAGTCTGGATAAGACCCCTCCCCTTGTCTCCTCCCATCAGGAGACCAGAGATGTCAATCTCTCTGGTGCCATGGTTACCTAGACTCTACTATTTGTATAACAATAACTAGGTAGCTATATCTAGTTTGGAATTGCGAGCAAAAGCACGGTTTTTCTTCTTTGAAAAACATGCCCATGGCAGGTCTTTCTGCCATAAATCTTCCTTTTGCTTTTTCCCTTTTTCTTGCTAATAAACTTTGTTTGGAAACTTTGTTGGCTGCTCTAAAATTCATTTTAGAAACGAGCCAAAGAATCCACAGGTTTTGCACTGCACCCCACCTGGCATCATCAAATGAGGTGCAGTAATCCCTACAAGTCATTGAGGGGCATCCACAGGAAATTTTACAATTTAGATGCTGCTTTCACAGACACACTTTGACCTTCAACCCTGTGAGATGAGTAAAGTATACATTAGTATCATAATTTATAGATGTGGAATTGGAGACTCAAAGCACTTAAGGACCTGTCCAAAGTCACAGCACTGGAAGTTGGATGAGTAGGTCTGGGCCACACAACACTGTCACGATTAAGTCTCTTACACGTTAAAGCTTTTCTTCCCCCTGTTGCTCTGGCATTTGTTATTGGCGGCGCAATTTTAAATTTATTTAGAAACTATTTTCACTTGTGTATTGCCTGGCACCCTTGCCACACTGGCCATTTCTTTGAATTTACATTTCACAGGCTTTCTTTTGAAACTCACAAGTATTCCTGCTGATATTCAAGAGACGACTCTTCAGGCAGGTCTTGCATTTTCCCTGAGAAATCCTGTTGAACTTGCTCCTTGTGAGTTTGGGGAAAGAGTGCTGAGCTGTCCCCCTCCGTTTTGGGGATGGAATCCTGAAAAGTGGAATAGCCTACAGAAATGTCCTCTTCTGAGACGATAGGGGGGTGATCACAAGACTCGCTTTCTTTAGAAACTGCTCGCTCCTCTTTCTGCTTTTGTTGTGCAGTGCATAGCTCCTCTTGAAGTACTGAGAACCCTAAAGGGGAGAACAATTTAGGCAATTTAATTGAAGCTCATTTATATGTAATGGATATGTATCAAGGAACTGCTATGTGTCACAGCCTGAGACAGGCCCATAAATTACAAAGATAAACAAGACAATGTGTCTGCCTTCAGGACCTTCAAGAACCCAACACAGGGTTAAAGAATTTGGAAAGGAAATGCAGAGGGTGTTACATCTTTTTTTTTTTTTTTTTGAGTCGGAGTCTCACTCACTCGCCCAGGCTGGAGTGCAGTGGGTGCTCACAGCCATCGCAGCCTTGACCTGCTGGGCTTTGGTAATCCTTCCGCCTCAGCCTTCCAAGTAGCTGGAACTACAAGTGCGAACCACCACGCCCGTCTAATTTTATTTATTTATTCATTGTAGAGATGAGGTCTCACCAAGTTGCCCAGGCTGGTCTCAAACCCCTGAGCCCAGACAATTCTCTCATCTCCCAAAGTGCTGGAATTACAAATCCTTTTGGTCTCCCAAAGTGCTGGGATTACAGGCTTGAGCCACCACGCCCAGCGGGTGTTATAGCTTAAGGAGATCTAATGGTAAGTAGGAAATGACTGTGATAGTCAATAGACTCTAAGGGGTAAAAGGAGTGAGAGCTAATGATAAGAATAATTAATAATAATAGCTACTACATGCGGAATATTTACTCTGTGTCAGGCACTGTTCTAAGTGCTTTGAAAGTATTCACTTGTTTAATCCTCACTGCAACACAATGAGGCTAGGACTCTTTTATGTAGAGTCTCTTGGGCCAGGCTAAGGAGTTTCATTAAATCCAAGACAACAAGGACTCATTGAATGATTTTAGCAGAAGAGTGATTGACTTCATCTGCTTATTCATCCATTCAACAGGTATATATTGAGTATCAACTGTGTAGTAGGTGTTGTTTAGGTGCTGGCTACATAGCAGTGAACAAGATAGATAAAACTTTTGTGCTCACTGAACTTACATTTCTGCAGGTATATACTTATGATAAATATCAGGAAAATAGTAAGCTAGGGTAAAGACATAGAATAAACATGAGGAGAGACCAAAAAAGAAAAACAATTATTATTATTATTATTATTTTTAAATTGAGTTGGGGAGTCTCACTCTGTTGCCTAGGCTGGAGTGCAGTGTCATGCTTATGGTTACCACAGCCTCAACCTACTGGGCTCAGGTGATCCTTCTACCTCAGCCTTCCAAGCACTTGGAACTACAGGTGTGTGCCACCATGTCTGGCTAATTTTTTGATTTATTATAGAGATGAGGTCTTGCCAAGTTGCCCAGGCTGGTCTCGAACCCCTGGACAATCCTCTTGCCTCAGCCTCCCAAAATGCTGGGATTACATGCATGAGCTACCATACCTGGCCTAAAAACAAAATTATCTTTTTGAAGAATGGGCCCCTTCCCCCACTAGGTAAATATTCTAGAAATCCATTGGCATCAGTGTACCAGCTAGCATTGTGAGAAGTGTAATGCTTCAAGTTAGGCCTTGGAAGTAGTACTACATTGGTCATGATATAGACTTAGTTGTGAGCCTAGAAATGGGGGGGACTGACATAGAGTAGCAAATGCAAGTGTAAGACATGCCATCATGGAACTGAGGAAAGGACACTGGAAAAGGAGAGTAGGTCTAGCGCCAAACACACACACACACACACACACACACACACACACACACACACAGTTTGACCTTCACTATGATCCAGGGTAATGGTCTGTTCAATTTCTGCATAGCTGTGACTGATGCGCTCCTGGAGAGGTTCTGTGCTGGTCTCCATGAGATGAACAATATCCATTCGGTTGATCTTGGTGAGACACCCAATGAGGCTGGTATCTGAGATGTTAGAGAAAAAGTATTGATTACATCTGAGAGGTATTCTTTGAAAAATCTCTTTCATTGAGTCTCTTTATGACATTTCTTTTTTTTTTTTTGAGATGCAGTCTCACTCTGTCACCCAGGCTGGAGTGCAGTGGCACGCTCACGGCCACCACAGCCGTGACCTGTTGGGCTCAGGCGATCCTTTCGCCTCAGCCTTCCAAGGAGCTGGAACTACAGGAGTGTGCTACCAAGCCCAGATTTTTTAAAAAATTTATTGTAGAGAGGAGGTCTCACCAAGTTGCCCAGGCTGGTATTGAACCCCTGAACTCAGGCAATCCTCTTGTCAGGGCCTCCCAAATTGCCGGGATTACAGGCATGAGCCACTGCACCCGGCCAGACTTTTGACATTTGTACAGAAAACAACCAAAGCCTAATTAACAGTCTTTGTAAAAGTAAAAAAACAGACAAAAGAAAATATGCACAGAAAAGGTGACAGCATGGGCACAGCCCTAAAAGTAGAGTTGCCAGATAACATAGAGGACACTGAGTCATATATAAATTTCAGATAAACAAACAAATACTTTTTTAGTATAAATATTTTCAAAATATTGTATGGGACATATTCATACTAAAAATGTATTTGTTGACTACCTAAAACTTCAATTTAACTGGGTGTCCTTTTATTTTTATTTGCTGAATCTGACAATCCTGCTTAGAAGAATGCAGAGACAAGGAATGGTGAATGTACACTAAATGTATCTAAGAGAGGCTCCCTAAGTTAGATCTTCATGGAAACAACAGAGGGACAAATTTACGCCAGCTGAGGGCTGAGGAGAAGCCATGGGCTATGTCATTTTCCATGTTTTTCAATGTGGAAAGACTAACAATTATAAATTTTTAAATAGTATATGTAGTTGACTTTTTCTCTCCACTTACGTTATTTAGGAGTAAAGGAAGCAGGGACTTCAGGAAATGCACTACCAATAAAACGATGCTACATGAAGCAATTATGCCCACTTATCAATATTTGGAAAATATCAGAGCTTCAATAACATTTCTGTTAAAGCCAGGGCTGATAAGCACTTCCCGCATTTAATGCTGTTCAGAGAAACACAGTGCAAGATTTTTAATGCAACATATATATTTTAGAAATAGCAAGAGTTTGTTCTCATTTGCTTGTAGTAGTTCAGTCAGTCCTTACTTAACATTGTCAATAGGTGCTTGGAAACTGCGACTTTAAACAAAACGATGCAGAACAAATACAATTTTACCACAGGTTAGGTGACATAAACAAAAGTTATGTTCCTATGGCATTCTGGTCACAAAAACACTGCCAACCTTCTAAGTAAAGATCCCCAAATTATCTTCTAGTATAAAACAATGAAATAAAAGTGAGTTATACATACATTTAAGAGAGATTAATAAAAACAAGTAAAATAATTATTTACCCAATTTTTGAAGAAAATTAGTGACAGTGGTCATAGAAGTGGTGGAGCAAATCAAGGAATAAGTGTTTGCAAAGTGAAAATTGTAGAGAGAGCATCTTCCCACCACATTCAAAACTGAACAATAACCAATATGGCAGACTCACTGAGTGCTTTTCTACTGCATTGTTTATGATTGGCATTAGTATCATTATTATAGACTTAAAACTTTATGTTATAATAATTAGTGTTTATTCATTCATTTTCCAACCTGCTTATTCAGTTCAGGGTCTCAGTGGCTGGAACCTCTTCCAGCAGCTCAGGATGCCAGGCGGGAACCCACCCTGGACAGGATGCCATCCCATGGCAGGGCACACTCACACATACCCACACCCACTCAGACTGGGACAATGCAGACATGACAACTAACCTCATGTGCACATCTTTGGGGTGTGGGAGCACACCAGAGTACTCAGAGAAAACCACACAGACGTGGGATAGACATGCAAACTACATAGAGACAGTGGAATTGTTTTCTTTTTTTCCTCATCAATGTTATCAAGAAGCGATGTTGAATGCAATGATGTTATTTGACGACCTGTTGTACAGTAGTTTCATAACATTTGTTATTTTACCGAATCTGCAAGATGGATCATTGAGCAAGACATTTTCACCTTTAGCCTAATATACATATAGTTCCCCGCCTACCCGTAGCATGTTTTCCATCTCTCTCTAGCCAGTACTTCAGCAGTGCATGACTCTGGTCTTGAAGGGAGTTGGGATTCTCAATTCGAATTTGATGGATTTGCTCCTCTGTGAAATCCAGTTCTCTTGCTAATTCTAGGAAATAGAAATACTACTTTGTAAACACACTAACTTCAAGGTTGGAGTCTCTATACCTTGTTTTGTGATTTTGTAAATGATCTGGTCTTTGTATTGAGGTGAGTATTTAGCTTCTTTTATTTCTACATATTAGAAATAACTCATATATGCTTTTGTTCTTCTAGTACTAATTGAGAATTATTCCCTTAAAACTGGATATATAATTGATCACTGCAAAGTGAAAATAGTTTTGTTGCTGAAAAACAGAGAGACCATGACATCGAGGCTATCTTAGGAAGTAGTGTTTTATTAGCGCCGGTGTGACTCAGCGGGCTAATGCTCCGAGGCTGAGCAACCCAGAGAAAGAGGAGAGGGGTTTTGTGTTAGTTTAGGTAAGGGAGGGGGGTCAGGTTGTATAGCCATACATTTTTCTTTGGAATTTGCAAGGTGGTATCTAGCAAAACCAGATTCCCAAAGAACAAATTGTCTCCAGGGTACACATGACAAGCAGGGGTTGTAAATCGATAACTTTGCAAAGAGAGGATATGGGGATAAGGTTGTGAATTGATTAATATATTGCATTTCCAGGAAAACCACTTGTGGCTATTTAGTTTTCTCACATTCCATGTCTAGCAGGTTTGGAGCTTGCAGGTTGATTTTTAAAAAGGAATAATTCAAACTGTTTTTAGCCCCTCTCTGCCCCAGTTTGAGGGAGTGGTGAAAAAATATGCATAATTCAGGCCCATTTGACTTCAAAATGCAAATTAGATCATTAATATTTGCTTATACATTTAACCAAGATAATGGAAACAAAATGACCAAAAACAGGTAAAAGCATTTCTCTTTTAATCACCAAAGGTGATATTTTAAGTACTATAAATCCTGTTTCTGGGTACATTGATAAATACTGGTTGTGACTATATTATGGTGGTTGGATAAATTCCTTTCTTTGATTTGATGTCATGTGAGTAAAATTATAAAGTATTAATTGACCTAGGGAAGAAGCCACAAAGTTTTTCTTTAAATTCTATCATTAACATTCCATATGAATGCTCATATATCATGGAGTATATGTGTGTGTGTAGGGGGTTGTATAAATGGGGTGACCTTTTTGGAGGGAAATTTGACAATACATTTCAAAATTTAAAATATATATGTCTTTTTTTCCCAGTATTTCTACTTCTCAGCACATGCTTGATACACTCACACATATATACCAATGCAGATGTATATTTACTGTCTATAACAGAAAAAAACTAGTCAATAAAAGTTATTGATAAAATCATGGAGCCTCCATATAGTGGAATTAAACAGCCACTTAAAATAATGTGATATGTATGTCTACTGACAGACCATTGATGAGGAATATTATTAAGTAAAATTTTGCTTACTTTTCAATAACAGGCATAAAGATGGACATTGTATATTTTTTCAAAATTCATGAGAAAGTGTAAGCAGTTACCTTTGAGGCATGGATCTAGACCAGAAGTAGGTATGAGAGACATATTTATGTTTACTTTTCATTTTATATAATTATATATCATTGTAGGGTTTAAATTTTCAACAGATATACACATATTACTTTTGCTATGTATAGATACATATGTATTTAAAGAACAAAATAAAAAATTCTGAATGTTACATATCCATAAATCAACCATAGATAGTCTGGCATTATTCCCTTGCCTCAATCCCTTAATTAAATAAGTCTGATCAGTATGTAAAAATTATTTTAAAATCATTAAAAGTGAGAAAATAGCTACTCCTCCTGATTCTAGTCATTTATTCTAAATTATCAGTCATGTTTAAGAGTATTACGGGATCCTATTCACCACCAACTAAAAAATTGAAAGGAGAATTTTACTTTATAATGTTTGTCTCAATGTAGTAGTTACAAATGATATAAAAGAAAACCAGACTTAAAAAGAAAGCCAGAGTGACAATCTTGCTTTAAAATGTTAAACCATGGATAGATGAAAGTGTATAGTTTTTAAAACCTACAAATCATAATTTGTAAATAAAGCATATAGATTTTAGAATTCACTTTTCCTTACTAAACGATTTAACATATAATTTCTACACTTCAATTTCTCAAAAAATTAGTGAAACATCTCATTCATGTGTGTTTTACCACTCATAGTAAATTTTAGTGTTGTTTACTGTGAAGATATTTGACATAGGGCATCTAAAAGGAGTCCTGACTAAATCTCCAATTAGATTTCATGAAAATTACATCTAACAATGGTTTTGAAACAAATAATCTCCCTCAAATTCAGATATCCACAAACTCCAAAGGAGGGTGGTAAAAGTTGATATAGTTTCAAAATTTTCATATCAAAAGTTCTATTATTCTAAATTTCAAAGGTGATAGAAGGCCTGCCCTGGGCTACACTGTTAGCTAATGAAGAGCCTGGATTTTCTAGCTCACAGTTTATTATTATTTTTTTATTATTCCACATATTTGTACAAGCAAAAGGGGCAAAAATAACTTTTCCTTGGTAATGACACTTGGCTGATGCATCTATATCAGATTTTGTTGAAAAAAATGGGTCACACTCATTTTACCTGTCCAGCTGAAGCCAAGGTGATCAGCAATATAGGCCAGCCTTTCCTCGATCCGTTCTTGCTCATCCTGTGGATCTACAGAAGGTCAAAAACAGAATGGCCAAAGGTTGTCTATGACAGGAAAGGAACTACAGTACTGATTCATCCAAAGAAAGACACTTCTCCAAATACTTGATAGCACAAATTAGTGATTGCATTTTAGATCATACTAAGTTGTGTATGTGTCTGATTTCTGGGGTGGAATGGGAAATAAATCTAATATGAATCATGAAAACCATTTGCTTCCATATCTCTTTAATCAAGACTGGGCACTGGACATAATTATATAAGTTGATGATTTCTAGTAATCTTAGGACTTTCCTTTTAAACTGTCTGAGAGAATACTGCCCACCAGAAGACCATCGTCTGTTAATGAAACACCAGAGAAATCATAAACGGTATGCAGAAGTGGAGCAATTGGCTAGGACCTCCTATTATTGCCTGTGGAAGTATATTTCAATTCCAGGTCATGTCTGAAAGAAATCACATCAGAGATTTATAAGAGCTCTTCATCCTGGGTTGATCAGACCATCCTGGGCTTATTCAGTGTGGCCAGAGACTACATTTGCCTTGGTCCTGGTGACCTTGAAGAAGAGAGGATAAAAGCATACACATTTGTATGTGTACGTTGTATTAGTCTGCATATGTCTTTTGGGCAAAGTTTCTGCCTGTGTGCTAATAAGAGAGCTCATGTATTACTCATTCCTACAAGCTAAAATCTTCCCATTCACTTATTGATTCCCATTGATTGATGGGCAGCATTTTAGCACTATGGTATCATGAAATTTTGTATAACTCATATTTAAAAGTAATAGTCTTCATTGTAGAGATATTGGAAGACCGCTGGCTACTTTTGAAAGCCATCTATGGTTTCCTTTTTGGTAATTCAAAGAGCCATCATCCCCTTATAGTCAACTTAAATCGTGCAAAGTTTGAGTTTTTGTTGTCTGCTGCATCATATTGGAGTACACTCTCCAATTATCTACCACATAAATGAAAAGTATATTTTTACCTTGGGTTTGTTTGCTTAAAGTGTTTACCAATGGTATCTGAAATCCAACCTTTCTGAATCAAAAACAGATCCACAACAATTTGAATTTCATGATAGCGAAATCTTCTTAAGCAATGACTTCCTAATGATTACAAAATTGTAAGCACAAATTATTTCAAAGTATGCAAAGGTAAGAAAAGCAATGAGTCCTATTATGAAACAAAATCCAATATATTCATGTGCAAAAGCAAAAGTGCTTAATTTGAGGCTAAGCTTGGGACTTCAGAACAACAAAACTCAAAGCTCGCATGGCCTCACGTGCAGCAGCTAAAGAAAGGCAAGATCACTGTTGCCTGGTTATTATGTTTGTTTTCCATAAGCATTCTCATTACTCAATCTTGAGATTGTTTTCATAGACAAGAGTATACAGAGAAAGCACAAAACACAAAGGGCTTACACAAACACAGTAGCCACTACAGAAAGCTTAAAGAAAATGAGACACAAATCACCAAATAAAATAAACATACAAAAAAACTATATCAAATTTATGACATGCGTAGCACAGGGAATCCCAGTGGCTAGCAAATACCTTCAGTATGGTCATGGCCATTTTCATCAGGGATGCGTTCAATCAGAGTCTCAATAGACTCATCCCAAATGGGCCTTGTGTCAAAGATGTCCTCAGGAACTGAGTGCTCGGTCTCAACAGGTGGCAGATTTTCAATTACTGAAACTTCCAGGGCACTACTACTTTCATCATCTGAAACTAATTCCTGCTCCCTTTCTGATTGTGTAAGTCTATCCACTAACTTGGAAGCCTCATCACTAATCTCCTCAAAGAATTCTATGGAGTTTCTGTAGAGATCAAAGAAATGCTCCTTACTCTCTTTTGTGGGGCTCATGCCCCCCCTGCAGGAAGATGTGGTGCTTCTGCTCTTAACTGGCAAGCGGGATGCAAACATCTTTGGTCTTGTGACCCCTTCATCTGATTCTAACTCAAGCTCCTCTTCCCCCTCTCCGCTCTCTGTTTCTGTCTCAGTGTAACATCTGGTTTTTACTGGGCATTTGGTCTTTGAGTCCAAAGAACTAGCATCAAATTCAGATTTGCTTCTATTTTCTGGTACTTTGCTTGTCACATCCTGTCCCTGAGGAGCCGCTGTCTTCTGGAGAGATGAGTCTAGGTGTGAGAGCTGCTGCTCAACTCTTTGGCCAGTTGCTTTGACAGGGATTTTGGACTTTGGTTTTGCTTCATCCTCCTTACTTTCCCCATCCAGATTGGATAGAAACTCTTCAGAAAGTGAACTCTCATACTCTGCTGATGGAGGTGCTGGGGTTGAAGTGGGTATAGTCCTTACAGGAATTTTGGATTTGTTTTCGGTAGAAGGCACATTCTCCATAGGTGCAGTAGGGATTTCAATCACGGATTTCTGTTCCTCTGGGGAAGAATCAGGAGAATCATCATCCCGATCTGAGTAAACAGACCTGGTGACTGTGGAAAAATCTAACTGAACTTGTACAACCGGTTCAGGGGATTCAGGGCAAGATACCTGCTTCACACCAGGGAGAGGAGGTGTATCATCCACTTGTGTAGTGGGGAGGTCCTCAGTCTCTACACTAATAGCCTCTTCTGTTGATGCTTCAGCAGGGGTTGAAATCCCCACTTGGGAGGAGTTCAGCTGAGCATCTGGAGCAGGAATTTCCTCTACTTCCTCACTGAGGTCATCTGGAAGTAAGTCTGCTTCATCATCCACTGTTTCTTGTGATCCTGAAAGTACTGGTGACTTTGCTGATGCCTCTGGCTCTAGGTGCTCAGCCTCAGTAGCACCTTCTTTCGTATCTTCAGATGATGCCTCTTCCCTGGCCTCTTGACCAATTTGGAAAAAGTGAAAACTTTCATCTGCATAGGACCTTTTGGTCATATCAATGGCACCACTTCGGGTCATCTCAAACAATTTTCCTTCCTGAAAGAGAAAGGGATTTTGCTCACTCGTCGGGGTCCCCTCTTCAGTTGGGGTCCTAGCAGGAGTGGTATCAGGGGTGGTTCCCTGTGATTGTCTGTCTACCATCAAGCCAAATATCTTCTGCTCTTCCTCTTTCACTCGAGCCTCAAAGGCTTCATCGTCTTCACGAATTTCACTCCAGGAATCAGAATCCACATCAGTTTTTGTGATGATGACTTTGCTTACTTGTTCTCCAATGATTGCTGGTGGATTTGGCATAGTAGGCTCTAAAGATGAAGAGGCTCTATCTGATTGCATTTCCCACAAGGTACTTTCTTGTTTGGATTCTATTTCCATGTTCTGGCCTTCAAAATTAGATTCTTTGCCTGGAACAGTTCCACTAGAGGGATCTGCCACTACCACATCTTCAACGGAAGATGTGATGGTAACAGAATACACTTCAGAGGAGTGGTAACTTGTGCTGTGGCTTGCATCTGTTTGGGTTTTACTTTCTTCACTAGAGAAAAACGATTGGGAGGGAACATTTTCATAAGGACTAATTATTTGAGGATCATAGATTTCATCAGTCTCTGCTAAGTCAGACACTGGAACACCCATGGACAATCTATCTGTTTGAGTAGTTATAGATGAGTCTTGAGTGGAGCAGTCCTTTGGTAAGTGCTCAAATGTTTCATCAGTTTTTGTGACTTCCATTTTGGTAGCAGCAGATGTGGAGGATATGTCTTCATCTAATTCTTTTCCTTCAGATACGAGACAATGAGGCAGAGAAGACAAAGATGAAGAGCTTTCACTGGGGCAATCTACTTGTGGAGACTCTACTCTGGAAACTTCTAGCTCCTCTCCTATGTCATTTTCATGAGATCCTTGGAGAGCGAATGACTGTTTATGGATATCAAGCTGTTCATCGACATCATCACCAGTTGAACTCTGGAGACATGAAGAGATGGGAGTGGGTGAGCTTCTAGGACTTGTTGGCTCACATCCATGGCCTTCACAGATTTCTGGCTGATCAGTATCTCTGTTTAGTTCATCATAAGATCTATCTGTACCATTGGTAGAAATAGTATGGCTGTCTTCAGCTAAATGAGATTCACTGTCTTTTTCTTCTTCTGATTTACCTGGCTTTTCCTGAGTATCTTCACTCACTTTGAAAGTATATTGTTTGGAAACTACAGGCTGAAACTGTATTTCTTCTGGACTGGAATTGGAGTCCATGCTGGATGGAAGAGGAGAAGGAGGTTGCACTCGAATAACAGGTTCTGGTAAAAGGCCCGAATCAGCACCTTTTTTCAGCTGTGTCAATTCTGGTTCGCTTTCTGAAGAGGAAGAGGCCTTTCTGCTTTCTGAAGTCACTAACACAGGGACATTGCTTTCACCCCTCACACTCTCCATATGTTTCGGTCCATCCATGTCTGCTGAACAGTCAGCATCTGGGTCAGAGGATGAAGAAGATTCTTCTTGCTTGGGTTCTTTTTTGTAGTCCCTTTTCTGCTTTGCTTCTTGTTCAAGTTCATCAAACATTTTTATTTTGGTTACCATTTTAAACATTTCCTCTTCAGGTGTGAACCTCTTTTTCTCCCCATTTTCTGAATCATCCTCCTCTGCACATTCATGAATCACAGCTGGTTTTGGCATGCTTGCATCTGTGGCTTTGGGTGTAACCTCGTAGCTAATTTCTTCAGAGCTGGGGGTGTCAGGAGAAAGGGGGCTCTTCCCTGAGCTTTCCATGAGTGATGTCTGCTCAAGACTGTCATCCTCAGCACTACCATCAGGGTCTCTGAGTAGTCGGGACCGCATAGAGGCCACTTCTGTCACGAGTTCTGGTTTGGCAAGAGCTGTAGGTATAGGAAAGTGACTTGGAAGAATTCCAGCCTTTGTCTTTGGTTCAACAGGGCTGCTTTCAAGAGAGTCACGGCAAGGGGATTCTTTCAGAGGACTTGGTTCCAGAGAATCAGGGGTTTTGTGTGAAGAGTTATCTTCTAGCACAGGGCTGGCTTCCAGAGAGTCTTTGTGGCTTACTGCTAAGGATTCATCAGCCACAGGGCTGAGGACTTCGCTATCTCGGCTAGGGAGTGCAAGTTCTAACCCTTGGGGACTTCTAATGACTCCCTGAGGCTTGGATTCTGTTCCTGTGTCTGCCTTTACAGAAGAATCAGGCAGTGATGAGGTCTTCGTCTCATTTGAACTTGTTGTGGGTTCCAGAGCCTCATTATCAGTTTGTGTCTTGTGGACGGAACCACCAAATGTACACTGACCTTCATCACGGGATGCTTCCTCAGGCAGTGCCTTGGATGTTTCTTTTGCTAATGATACACTACAGCTGCCAGTACTATCACCTTCTTGTTTGGGGCATGTGTCTTTGGAAGGGTCTAGAGAGGCCTCTCTCTGGAAACACTCAATAGAGGGCTCTGAGCCTTCAGTGACTGTAGCACTTTGCTCCTCAGAACCATCAGTAATGGCTTTGGTTGTGGGATGTCCTTTTTCTGAATGAGTTTCTGTTGGTGATTCTAACTTGGTGGTTTCCTTTGCTTCCTCAATTTTCTCCTCACTTTTCTTTGGTGAGAAAGAAAGGCTTTCTGGGCTTGTCTCGGGGGTCTCTGCTAGGCCCTCATGCTTATAGCTTTCTTCTGAACTAATCTGAGGGGTCCCCTCCATCAGGCTGCCACATGGAGAGCCTGCTACCCCTTCCTGCTTTAGGCTCTCAGAACTGTCAGCTAAAGCACCACTCTGCAAAGTCAGAGCTGGAAGGAACTCGTCTTTTATGTAATCTAGTGGAAATGTTGTGTTGAAAGGACTAGTGAGTACTTGGTCTAAGTGAAGCTGTGCCTTTTCTGTCTCTTCACTCAGGCGGAATTGTTGGTACTTGTCATTGTCTTCCAACTCTTGCTTAATGACATCGGAAAAATCAGTGGAGGTTTTCCTGTCTGGGCTGATCTGGAGATCCATGTCTCCCTGTTCATCTGCCATCTTTTCTTTGGGGATCTCGCTCTCTCCATGGCTTCCTTCCTCAGGTGCTGTCTGAATAGGTTTGGGTATTTTTGGGCTGAGAACTTTTTCCTTCTCTCCAACGACATCTTCCCTCTTAAGCCCTGTGGAGGAAGCACGGACTCCTCTTTTGGATTCTGAAGCTCCTGTTACTAGGATTCTCTGGCCTCTTTTGATTGTCTGATTCTCTGTTTTCTGCGTTTCTCTCTGAGCGGGTATCGGCCCTTTTTCTTTTTCTACCCGAACTTTACCTTTTTCTTGTGGCTGCTTTTGTTTCACTGATTTGTGCTCAAAGAGTCCAGTTTTATGTTTGGATGGGTCCTGACCTGACTGGAAAGCTTTCATCAACTCCCGAACAGACATTGTTTCCTCAATTCTTTCTGTTTTGGAGGTGGGGGATACAGGTGGTTGCTTTTCTGTTTTGCCAGAAGGTGACACAGGTAGGTGCTTCTCGGTTTTCCCAGTGATTGATGGCGGGTGCTTTTCCATTCTTCCAGAGGGTGAAACAGGCAAGCGCTTTTCTGTTCTTCCAGGTGATACTGGTGGATGTTTCTCTGTTCTCCCAGAGGGCGATACAGGTGGACGTTTGTCTGTTTTGCTTGAAGGTGAAACAGGGGGGTGTCTTTCTGCTTTTGCAGATGACACAGGGGAATGTCTTTCAGCTTTTGTCGAGGGTGATACAGGTGAGTGTTTCTCTGTTTTACTTGATGATGACACAGGTGAATGTCTTTCAGCTTTTGCAGAGGGTGATACAGGTGAGTGTTTTTCAATTTTACTTGATGGTGATACTGGAGGGTGCCTTTCAGTTTTTGCAGAGGAGGAAAGAGAAGAGTGTCTTTCTGTCTTAGAGGAAGGAGATGCTGGCGCATGCCTCTCTGACTTCAGAGAGGGTGATGCAGTTGGATGCGTCCTGTGCGTGGTCTTTTTTGGCACATCCTCTTTGCCTTTGACTCTGACGGGCAACTTGCTTCGACCTTTCTGTTCATCCTCCACTCGCTTCTGAAGGGCCTTTACTTTATCCTTTATGGAACCAATAGGAGTCTCTTCTATCAAAGGAGACGTGGCCTTTGCAGTGGGGAGAGGTTCAGGGGCTAGACCCGCATCTTCATCTAATGACTCTTCTGAACTACCCTTTTTAAGTTCCGTTTTTTCTGCACTAGCTTGTAAACTTTCCTCTTTTTGTTTCTGCTTTTCTTTTAATTTCCTTCTTACTGGCTTCTTTATTCCCAAGCTTGGTTTCTGCTGTTTCTGTGTACTCTGTGTCTCATCTCGGGGTGGGTCTTTCCCTTCATTTCCAGCGCTCCTGCCAACAGCCCGAGCCTTAGATTTCTCCCCTGCCGTATCTTGAACTGTCTGTGACTGCTCCTTGTGAAGAGGCACATAGGAATTTAGATCATCAGTAAGGTACTTCACGAGCCCAGCTGAATCTCTCTCTACTTTTACTTTGGTCTCTTTATCTATCCTAACTTCTACGCATGGATATTCAGCGACTTCTAAAGGTGCTTTTTGCTTAGCCTCTTCTATTTCCTCGTCACTGACAATTACCCATTCTTCTTCCACTAATTCTCTCTCCGACCGGAAGCTCTGCACACTGCCTTCATCTCTCGTGCAGGTTCCACTTCTCAGAATTTCATTCACTTTTTCTAAATCCTCTTTAACTCTTTCAACAATCTCAAAAGGCTCTCCTGGCTCTTCCTCGGCAGCCTTCACCAGCTCCTTCACTTTAAGAGAACCTGCCTTATCAGACACATCTGTGGTCAAGATGGCGGTCATTTTGATCAAATCTTGTTTCATCTCAGAAACTTCAGAGAGCAAGTCCGGACTTGCTAGGACAGGAACTTCATTAACCAGGTGACTTTTCAGGACAGATGTTTCTGTAGATTCTGTCTCATCATCTTTGATGTGAATGAAAAACATTGAAAGTGAAATGGAAATCAAAAAAGATATTGGCAAATGTAATCAGGACTGAAACGACATAGCGTATTTTCCTGTTGTGGTGGGAAGGGCAACAAAATGGGCTGGGAATGGTGGATCCACAAGGCCTCAGGGGACAAGAGCAAAGCAAGGCTAACAGAAAAAAAAAAAACTGAAAAGGAAAAATGAGCAGGAAATAACTTGCTTAATTTTCTAACTTGTAGTACATCCACACATACAACAAAGCTCTAACAAATAATCAAGACACACACACAAAATCATTACAAATATAAATCAAAACGAAAAAAGAACGCAGTGATATTACACAGAAATATCTCAAGATTGTTCAGATGTTACATATCAATGTTGAAAAAAAAACCAACCATGGGAAAAAAAAAAGAAAAAGAAAAAGCATTAGAAATTGCAGAAAGTTGATTTCCTCTAGGAGAAAGCCAGTGTAGCAAACTCAGAATAACATCTATTGATGCATATACATTTTTTAACCATACAGAAATCTGGAATTCAGTATGTTTAGTTCTGTCCACATATAACGACTAGATAAAATATATCTGAATCAGCTGCAAACCGGCATTTCATCTAAGGGAAATTCACACCTAACAATGAAACAAACAGTCTGGTGCTAGAGGCATGGTCCTTTCCTTGGAGCAACCTCCTTGTTGAGACACATAATGGACAGACCAAGGAGGGAAATAAAGGAAAGAAAAACAACAGAAACGACAACTGTGAGTAAACTTATATGTGAGTTCCAAGTTAAAATGTGATGCATGGCAACCCAAATCAGAGACAGTCACACGAGACACACGCACAGTTTTTATGTAAGCCAAGTTATTTCCATGCAAAGCAAAGGTGGAGTAAAACTGCTGGGAGAGGCAGCCTTGCTCAAACGCACGGGCAGGAGGATGGCAAGAAATTAGAACGGATATGTAAAACATTACTGTGGTGAAGTGTATTTATTTCCCTACAAGTCTGTGCATAAGATGCTTAATGTAGTATATTTGAGGTATAGGTTGTAGAGGAACTCTTAAGATTTACCCAGAAAAACACTTTAGGAAAGAGTCCCTTCAACAGAGCCCTTCTTTTGAAATTATACCTGCATGAAGATTTTTTAACGATTGTCTTTAAGACAAAAACTAAATGTGAGTCTTCATTTGGAACTTTTAAAACATTCAGGACACCTAAGAATCATGCAGGAGAATCCATGGTATTTTAGCAACATAATAACACTGTTTTTCTTCTTTTTTTAACAATTGAGTCAGATGGACAAATTAGTTTTTAATTGTTACAGGCTCATATCTGAGGAGCAAAGTAAAGGGTCATTTAAGTAAATACAGTAGCTCAAAGAAGAAAGTGGGAGAATAAAAAATCATTTTAAAAAGGGGAATTAATGATGGCAATGATAATATGTAATGTAAACAAAAGGGCCTTCTTTTGAAAGAATCTGCATTTGTTGAGGAGATATAGTATTAGATATACATATATAAATATATTAAAATAATTCCTATTAATATGAATTTGTTCAATTAGATAAACCAATGAAAACATCCATAATCTCAAATAGTCTAGTCCTGAATAATGACTTATAGTAAGGGAAAGCCTAATTTAAATACATTCTAATAACTTAGTAAGATACAATGTGCTAGGACTTAAAAAAAAAAAAAAGGAAAAGCCCTCAAATCACTGTATAGGGCCAGATGATGACCATAAAATATGACTTTAATTTTTCTCCTTTTGGGTATATACTCTGAAATACAGTAAATCAAAATAAATATTAAAATCAATAAACATTAAAAATTAAAATTTTTTTCTAAAATTATTTGAGGGCCAAAAATAAGAATCCTGTAAAATTCAACTTGAGTTTCCACATACGCTACCATTTAGTATGTTACCATGTAGTGTGTATATACTCAAATGGTAACTCATTATTATAAATCTGAAGTGAGTTATAAGACAGCTCTTTTAGGGTCTGTAAAAACCAGTTCTTTCTGTACTAAACCAAGTTTGGGATTTGCATCATTATTTAAAATTAGCCCTATAATAATATACTGTTTTGATTCATAATTTCATCCAGGAGGTTTTAATTTTTCGCATTCTTGGCTTCTAATTTTTTTTTCCCCAGAAAGCTTTCACAAAAGTCTGTTAGATCTCAGCCCTAAAGATGTTCGTTAGTTACACTTCACCACAGTAAAGAGTGTGAGGGAGGGTTGAGGGGTGTTGGGGGGATTTAGCTTCAGTTAAGAACTGTGAGACAGTATCACTTTTGCAGGAGTCTCCTACAAAAATGAGCTCTCTACAGAAGCCACTGTTGCTTTATATAAAAAGTGATACTGTCATGTGAGTGCTTAAAAAATAATGGGATGACAATGTTATGCTAACAAATGGACAAAACGGTAGGGTGGGTTTCTAAACAAGCATAACAGCAATACCAGGGTTAACAAGGATGTCAAAAGAAAGTGAATGCTTAGATGAATAATCATTGCATTTTACTGCTAATTAGTTCAAACATTAGCTATATTTGTAAATTTAACTGGTCAAGCTGCTTTTAACAAATATATATTAATAATTAATAAAAATAATAAAAAAATATAATTATTCTAGTGGTTAGTAGTGGCAACTAGCTTGCATTTTAATTCATGCTTCTTTTTACTGTAGCCAGCTTTCAAACAAACTCAATTTTATTTAAAATCTTACTTTTTTCTGATGTCATATCGATCTGAAAGAAAACATACATAAATTGAATGGTTACAAATAGCGTCTTGGCTCATAGCCCCTGATGTGCCCAATAAGTTCCTATTCATAATTATACACAAGGCAGTGACACTGTAAGCTAGAGAAGGGTGAGAGAATTTTGCTACAAATTTTCCTGAGAGTTTCCATGATTCTCATCCTCACTTTGAAAAAAACAACAAACAAGAAAAAACTCTTTTCTAGCGCTATAGGTGGAAAGTCCTTTCTAATATGTTATTCCTGGGAATATATGACCCAGGCTGGTTTTGATGTTAGAAACACATATTTACTAGGAGGCCAGGGAAAGGGTGAAGTCAGTATTAAATAATACGTGTCAATTTAGTGGAGAAAAAAGAGAGAATGACACACAGCATGCCAAGGTGATATGTTCTCAGAAGTAGTTTCATTATGATTAATAACAAGCCAGCATTCCAAATCCTGAAAAGAACATGAATTGAATCTATTGAATAGTTCCTGAAACAATTTGATAGAAAAATCATCTAATAGAAAAAAAATTATTTGTGAACATGGCAAAGTTGGTTTCATAGTTTTTTGCTCTTTCAAACAGGTACGTGGGTATCATTTTTAACAGCTGTGGTGACCGGATCACTGAGCAGGAAGGAAATTAAGTATGTGAGACAAAGAGTGACTGTACAGTTAAGGGAAAGAATGACTTCAGTCCTATCGTTAGTTGGTTGTGTATATGGTTATAACATACAGCAGGACAGCGTGTCTATAATCACCACTCTTGTCCTGCTCCACTGCCAGATATCAGAAAAAAAAGTGAATTCAGGGGGAGTCTCTGAACTGATAAAGCTTTACATTTTAAGCTGGTGGATACAAGATTATGTATTATATATATATAATTATTTTATTTCAAATGCCAGAGACTAACATTTTTAAAAAAGAAAACTAGATATTTGAAAACATTTACATGTAACTAATAACAAATGCATTTGGCTATCTTACAAATAGGAACTCATATACTAATAGGTAAGTAGAAGGTTTTTGTTTCTATTATAATATTAGGGCACTTTTAGATCTTTATAAGGAAGACAAACACATATTTGCTCTAAATATTGAAGCAGGAGT
This sequence comes from Tarsius wallacei, assembly GCA_963574415.1. Classification (NCBI taxonomy): domain Eukaryota; kingdom Metazoa; phylum Chordata; class Mammalia; order Primates; family Tarsiidae; genus Tarsius; species Tarsius wallacei. The sequence goes on along the minus strand of CAUYQG010049990.1, from coordinate 37,832 downwards.
AACTCAAATGGCGGTTTATTCAAGGCAACCTCGCTGAGAATTGCTTTCTTCATCTATGATATAAAAGCACCTCATAGGGTGGCTGTGAGAGATCAGTGTTGATGGGGCATGTGAGGCACTTGGTAGATCCCACTCGAGAAGAGATGCTCATTATTAGTCGAGTTCTGCATTATAATGTCATTGTAGTCTAATGGATAAACTATATGCTCCTTAACTTTTTTGGTCTCAGTGATTCTCAAACTCTTTGGTCTCAGGACCCAATTAAAAATTACTGAGAAGCCCAAAGAACTTTTGTTGATGTGTGATATGTATAAGTAGATATCTGTATCACAAATAAAAGCTGAGAAAATGCTAAAACCCAATAATACACAAGCTTACATTCCATTAACTGTCAGAGTGGTAATGGCACCACATGTAATATAGCTTCTGGAAAATTCCTGTCATTTGTGAGGATATAGAAGTTAAAATGGTGTCTTAGAACTATTATAAAAAGAGTTTTAACCTCCAGACTTCTTCTGACTAATGTTTGAGAACCACTGAAATAATGGTTTAGCCTTCAGTAGCTGATAGAGAAGTACAGTATATTGTTGCATAGAGATATGCAAACTGTAACAGTTTACAGGGAAACTCAATTCTCTGAACTAACTCATCTCCACAAGATGAGAAAACAGAGGCTCAGAGAGGTTAAATAAAATTGTGACCCTTTAATTACCAAGAACAGCTGCCTACTCACTCCTTCTAAGAACACAGGTCAACTATGTGCTCTTATTAGTGGTTATAACAATGAATAGCGGTTAATAAGTGACACTTTCACAAAATTACCTCTTCCTCCTGTTCTTGATCTGATTCTGATTCCTTGCCGCCCCAAGATGCCATGCAAGATGGAAAAGAGAAGAGAGAGGAGAGAGTATTTAGAAGAAAAGAGTAAATACTCCGTCAACAAGCATCAACAGGCAAGCATACATCAGCATAGTCTTATTTTTTCTTTCTAACAGTTTGAGGAGACAGGCAGAAAAATTAAAGAGGCTTAAATACAAAAGCCTGTCAATTCAAGAGGCAAACAAACCAAAATTATCAAATGTGCTAATTTCAGATGCTAGGTCAGCACAGCGGTCTCAAAGTTTGACTTTTAATATATTTGTCAATAGAAATGGTGATGATGATATCGGAGTCATTACAGATATTGGTTGAAAATGTTAAAAACCATGAATACATATATGGTGAAAATACCTTCAATGTATAGGCAATATTTGGAGATTTTATTATGACATAGAGCTATTGAATTCTAAGGCATTTATTAAAAAAATGTTTGGCATTTTTTTCTTTTTGTTTGGAGTTAATAAATAGAAAGTTACTTGGACCATCATATATTAATAACTGTGTGTGACAAGTCTGGAGTTAGAAACAAAATGTATTTTTTAATTTTAATTTAATTTTTTTTTTTTGAGTCAGAGTCTCACTCTGTCGCCTAGGCTGGAGTGCAGTGGCACACTCACAGCCACCACAGCCTCAACCCACTGGGCTCAGGCGATCCTTCCACCTCAGCCTTCCAAGTAGCTGGATCTATAGGCATGTGCCACCACACCCAGCTATTTTTAAAAATTTATTGTAGAAACAAGGTCTTGCCAAGTTGCTTAGGCTGCTCTTGAACCCCTGGGCTCAGGCAGTCCTCTCACCTCAGTCTCCCAAAGTGCTGGAATTACTGGCGTATATCATTCAGATGACTTGCTCACAATAGCACATATTTCTTTCTTTCTTTCTTTCTTTTTTTGTGAGTTGGAGTCTCACTCTGTCACCCAGGCTGGAGTGCAGTGGCATACTTATGGCCACCCCAGCATCGACCCGCTGGGCTCCAGCAATCGATCTGCCTCAGCCTTCCAAGTAGCTGGAACTACAGGCACATGCTACCACACTTGGCTAATTTTTTGATTTTATTGTAGAGATGAGGGTCTTGCCAAGGTGCCTGGGCTGGTCTCGAACCCTCGGGCTCAGGCAATCCACTCATCTGGGCCTCCCAAAGTGCTGGGATTACAGGCTTAGCCACCGAGCCCAGCTGACAGCACATATTTCTTTGTGGTTCTTATTTGGTCTTCTGCCACCAGTGACTGACTACTGATCAGTACTACAAACCCCAGAATACATTCTGCACCATTTAAGTACTAGTAGGTTATGTTTACTTGGGTTGATATAACTAACCATTGCTATATTTTAATCTTGAAACAACATATATATTTATATACATAGACATTTCATTTTTTCACTTAAGAATTTACAATATCAAACATGATGCTATGAGCTTTTCTCTATGTGACTCATCTCTATTTACAGGAACAATTAATTAAGCAAATATACAACTGGACAACTGTGGTGAGGAAAAAGAAGTATAGGGAATTCTATGGTTTGTGGAGACAAGATTTAGGACTTGAAATACATCCCTATGGCCGGGTGCAGTGGCTCACGCCTTTAATCCCAGCACTTTGGGAGGCAGGAAGATCACTTGAGCCTAGGAGTCCAGTGTCATCCTGGACAACATTGCGAGACCTCATATCTACAAAACATAAAAAAGTTAGCCAGGAGTGGCAGTGTGCGCCTGTAGCCCCAGATGAGGCAGAAAGATTGCCTGAGCCCAGGAGGTAAAGGCTTCAGTGAGCCATGATCGTGCCACTGCACTCCAGCCTCCAGGTGACAGAGTGAGAACCTGACTAACAACAACAACAACAACAACAACAACCAAAAATATATCCCTACTTGTCTTCCAGGTCTCAGCAGCCACAACTCACCCCCTGCCCCCAACCTTTCATGTGCACATTGACAACCACCTGCAATCATCTGTAGATTGCCACATGGGAGCTTCCTATTCAAAAGAAATACTGGTTTAAAAAATTTTAGGAAAATAATGAAAACATTTCTCCACAATATTTAATTAATTATGTTGTCTACTTTGATTTAATTAGAGTATTTAATAAATTATATAACAGGGAAAGGTTTGAAAATAAAGTCATGCCTGAGGGTACACTCTGGGTTAGGAATTAAAATATTTTTCCTTTTCGCCAATCTTGTTTTAAATCTACTCCAGGTAACATGGGAATATCTTTTTATATGAATCATGTTAAAATAGTTGAAAAATTAGTTTTTTATACTCCTTAATATGATAGGTTATAAGATTAACAGGTAATTATTTGGCAAAAAGATAAAATATCATAAGATGGCTCTGAATTTAATAATATACATAATCTTGGCTGGGCACGGTGGTTCATACTTGTAATCCCAGCACTTTGTGAGGTAGAGGTTCAAGACCAGCCTGGACAACTTGACAAGTCCTCGTCTCTACAATAAATAAAAAAAATTAGATGGGCACGGTGGCAAACACCTGTAGTTCCAGGTATTTGGAAGGTTGAGGTGGAAGGATCACCTGAGCCCAGCAGGTCAAGGCTGTGGTGGCTGTGAGCGTGCCACTGCACTCCAGTCTGGGTGACAGAGTGAGACACCAACTAAAAAATGCATATGATAATAGTATATATAATCCGTCTATGGACTGGTAGTAAGCAGAAGCTAACGGACTTGTATTTTGGTAGGGCCAAATGTACTAGCATGGTCTCAGGAGAGAACGTAAAAACAATAAGGAAGACAAAGCCAGTTATTTTTAAAAATTAGTTCTAAATGTTAATTCTCAATTTTCTCTCCTCTATGTCCAATACATATAAATAGAATTTTTTCCACCCACGTACATTTAATGCAAAATAAGGAGGAACTACTTTTTTCCTTGTCTAAATGGAAAATCATAAATTTGACAGGAAAACAAAAGTGATTGTGGTATGTACTTGCATGCAGTGTCCTTTTTTTAATATTCAGCTAAAAAAACTTGAAAATCAATTTCTACACTGCTTGGATTGCACTACAGCAGACTTTACAATACCTTTGTATAAATCGGCAGGGTGATATTTAAGTTGCAAATAGCTTGATGCACCAGACCTCTTGTGGATTTGGGCTCCTTCATAAACGACAGTCGTCCACAAGGTTCCTGAGTCGTATCTCGTACCTTGAACCAGAAAGACATACATGCGTCACTCATATTTGACATGTGCTATTTAATTATATGATACTTGAAAAGCAAAAATAAAATTCATTTGTTAATGCTAGATAAGAATTCAGAGGGCTGCCTTTTTCTCTTTACCTATTGCCATTTAGAAAGACTTTTAAAAAATCATTCAGCTTTTTAAAAAGGTTTTATTGAATTATGATTAACAATTAAAAATTGCATATATTTAAGATATATAATGTAATTATTTAATATACTTATACACTGTGAAATGATTACCATCATCAAACTAGTTAACATATCCATCATCTCACATAATGTCCCACCCTTTTTTTGTGGTGGAAGACTTAAGATTTCTCTTAGCAAATTTCAAGTATACAATACATTAGTATTTTTTTTTTTTTTTTAGTTGGAGTCTCACTCCGTTGCCCAGGTTCGAGTGCAGTGGCACGCTCATGGCCACCCCAGCATCAACCTGCTGGGCTCCAGCAATCCTTCTGCCTCAGTCTTCCAAGCAGCCAGAACTACAGGCACACGCTATCATGTCCAGCTAATATATATATATATATATTTTTTTTTTTTTTCTAATTGTAGAGATGAGGTCTCACCATGTTGCCCAGGCTGGTCTCAAGCCCGTGGGCTCAGGCAACCCACTTGCCTCAGCCTCCCAAAGTGCTGGGATTACAGGTTTGAGACACAGTGCCTGGCCCATTAGTATTAACTGTAGTCACCATGCCATACATTAGATCTTATTCAGCTTTTAACATATTTGTGGTAAGATATACATAACAATTCCTATTTTTACTATTTTGAAGTATATAAATCAGTGGCATGAAGTAGATTCACTCTCCAGAACTTTTTGTCATCCCAAGCAGAAAGCATGCCCATTAAACAATAACTCATGTTCCCATCTTGCCCGGTCTCAATAACCTCTATTCTACTTTCTGTCTCTATACATTTGCCTGTTCTAGGTACCTCGTATAAATGGAGTTGTCCAATAATTGTTTTATGTCAGGTTTATTTTAATTAGCATGTTTTCAGAGTCATCTATATTGCAGCATGTGTCAGAATTCCATTTCTTTTGTTTTAATTGTGGAAAACACACATAACATAAAACTTAACATTTTAGCCATTTTTAGGTGTACAGTTCAGTGGTATTTAAGCACATTCACACTGTTGTAGAAGCATCTATTCTTAGAACTTGTTCCTCTTTCCAAATGGAAACTCCGCATCCATTAAACAATAACTTCCCATTCCCCTTCTCTTCCCTTGGAAACCACCCTTCTATTTTGTGTCTCTGTGAATTTGACTTCGCTAGGTACCTCATTCCATTGTTATGGTATCATATAATATTTGCCTTTTTGTGTCTGACTTATTTCATTTACCATATTGTAGCATGTATCAGAATTTCCTTGTTAAGGCTATATCATATTCCATTTATGTATATAACATTTTGTGTGTCCATTTATCACGGGCATTTAGGTTGTTTCCCTTTTGGCTATTGTGGCTAATGCTTCTAAGAACATTAGTGTGCAAATAATTGTTTGAATTCCTCCTTTTAACTCTTTTAAGTATATATGTAGAAGTGGAATTGCTGAATCATATACTAAACATATATTTAAGTTTTTGAGGAAATACTCTACTGTTTCTCACAATGGCTACACTATTTTACAATCCCACCAGCAAGGCCTCATGGCTGGAATAGGTCCACATCCTGGCCAACATTTGCTTGTCTTATTTTATTTTATTTTATTTTTTAATAATAGACATCCTAGTGGGTATAAAGTGGCATCTCATTGTGGTTTGATTTGCATTTCCCTAAGCTTTGAGCATCTTTTCATGTGTTTATTGGCCACTTTGAAGGAATGATTATTTAAGTTCTTTGCCTGTTTTTAGATTGAGTGGTTTGTAGACTGACCTCTGCACATTGGCGACATCAGATACTAGCTTAATTATACAACTATCTGTGTCCAATGGATCTATTACCCCTCCGCAGTTACTGCTTAATCTGGTAATCTGTAAGAACCTATCATCCATTTGGTCAAACAATTGAATCAGAAGTGACACAATGAAAGACTCAGTAGAGATCTTGGGAAACTTCCTAAAAGATGTTTGCAGACACATGTTTGGGAAAAAATCATGAGAGGTTAAAAAAGTAAAAGGAATTGCTGGACACAGTGGCTCATGCCTGTTCTCCCAGAATTTTGGGATGCTGAGGTGAGAGAATTGCTTGAGCCCAGGAGTTCAAGACCAGCCTGGGCAACATAGCAAGACCTTCATCTCTACAATAAATCAGTGGTGGTACGCACCTGTAGTCCCAGTTACTTGGAAGGATCACCTGAACCCAGGAGGTTGAAGTTGCAAGTGAGACTCCAACTCAAAATACATACATACATAATACATACATATATAACTCATTGCTGATGAAAAGTTTAGAAATTAGTAGTCAAAATCATACTAAAAAAAAACTAATAGAGACCAACCTACACCTTCAGAGGACTGAGTGTTCGGTGTCCCTTTAGATGAATGAAATAAATAGAAACAGGAAAAAAAAAGTGACTGAAAAAATACAGTAGAGTAGAATAATTACTCCCTTTTATTTCATGAATCTCTCATTCATTCATTTGTGGTCCTCTTTAGAATTGGAATCAAGAATGAAACTTATATACATCACCTCAAAACCATAACTTGGATTAATATTCCTAAACAGAGATAACAAATTCCTGTTGAGCTGTCTCCATAATCTTTGTTCAATGAATTTAGAAAAATATCTCAAGGTTATAGCTCTATCTGGGATAATTTCTTATTAGCTGAAGTGAGAATCTGGGTCTTTTATAAGATTTTATTACAAAAGTTGTCACTTAAAACCCTTTTGTTCTCCACCCTTGTGAAATTCACATACATTTTAAAAATCTAAGCATAAATATTTAAAAGTAGTAATAGTAAAATAAACAGAATTATCTTCAAATTTGGAAGAGAGTGGCCAGGATTTTAATTAACAAATTGGCCATTATTTTCCCTGTTTGCTTCCTTAAACATAGTCTATAATTAAAAATTAAGGTTGACTTGAAACTTAAAAAATAAGAACAGTGGGGCAACCCCCTTAGGTCCCTTCTCACTGTGGGAGCTTTTCTGTTCTCTTAAAAAATCCTGCTTTCTTTTTTTTTGAGTTGGAGTCTCACTCTGTTACCCAGGCTGGAGTACAGTGGCATACTCACAGCCACCCCAGCATTGACCTGCTAGACTCCAGCGATTCTTCCACCTCAGCCTACCAAGTAGCTGGAACTACAGGCACGCGCTACCATACCCGGCTAATTTTTGATTTATTGTAGAGACGAGGTCTTGCCAAGTTGCCCAGACTGGTCTCGAACCTGCAGACTCAGGCAATCCACTTGCCTCAGTCTCCCAAAGTGCTGGGATTACAGGCTGAGCCACCGAGCCCAGCCAAATCCTGCTTTCTTTAAAAAAAAAAAAAAAGAATGGTTGGTTTTCCAGGACTATTCAACTTTACAGATATGGTTTTAAAAATTGCTGGAAATGACTGAAAAGCAGTTATTTTCTACTACTAAAGGAAATAAAATTCTTTCTTGATCTTAAACAAAAAGTATCACAAAACTCAATGTATACATTACCTTGACAAAGAGAGGAAGTCTATTTTCTTTGAAGGCAAAAAAACTGAATATATGATGTTGGCCACTCTTGGTTAATGGCACCAGGTTGCCAAAACAATCAACATAGATGGGTTTTCCTTCAAGTACCTGAGTGAAAACAGAGAAAAATAACACAGATTAAAACCACTGCAGTTATAATGTGTTATTTACACAAAAAAGAAATGGTGGCACTACTTTGAAATTTACATTCTCAAAATACACACACCACAATCTTTAAACTGCCAGCTCACATTTTGTCTTACCTGTGGCAAAGTATGTTCCAGTACTCCTTCTTACTATAATGGGAATCGTGAGTGTATGATGACATTTAATTTAAAGCCTAAAATAACTTTCTTTTCTTTCTTTTTTGTGGAGCTTGCCTCCTTTGTTTCCCTTCTCTCAGGAATCACCACACCATATAGCCAGTGTTATGATTTGAACGTGTCCCCTCCAAAATTCAAGTGTTGCCATTGTGATGATATTAAGAGGTGGGCCTTTAGAAGGTGGTTAGGTTTATCCTCCTTCATAAACGGGATAAGGCCCTTATGAAAAGGGCCTTCACATAGCACTTAGCTAGCTTGCCCTTCTGCCTTCCACCATATCTTCAAAGACACAGGGTACCCTCCCTCTGGAGGATGCAGTAATAAGGTGCAGTCCTGGAAGCAGACAGCAGCTTTCACCAGACAATAGAATCTGCGAGCTCCTTAATCCTAGATTTCCAGTCACTGTGAGAAATAAATTTCTGTTCATTATAAATTAGCCAGTCTGTGGAATTTTCTTATAGAAGCACAAGTAGACTAAGACAATATCCTAATACCTGAAAACAGCTGTCCAGTTTTATGTGTTCACAGTGAGAGGGCTAGTCTGGTACCAGTTACTGCACAATGGAGAAAGTGGAAGTCCTTTTATTTATTTATTTTTAAGTGTTCCTTTTTCAATTTTGGGGGGCGGTTGCCAAACAGCTGTTGTTTGTTTTCCAACACAGACTTTTAAGGCTATGGCTTTCACTCATGGACATTGCTTTTAGCTTTATCCCACAAATTTAGCTATATAGTATTTTCATGATTGCTCAGTTAAAATATATTCTAATTTTCATGGCTCCTTCTCTGGCCCATTATTCAAAAATATAACTATCATGTCCACAACTGTGAGTTCTTTGTTGAATATATGTATTGCAAATACCTTCTTATGTATGTGGTTTATTTTTTTTCATGTATGTAGGGATTTTTTACTTTCTTATAGCCATATCCTTCAATGAACACAATTGCCTAATTTTAATGAAGTCTAATTTAGGAAGAATTTTTATGGTTAGTCTCTTTCGTGGCCTATTTAGGACAATTTTGCTTATCCTAGCACCATGAAGATATTCTCCTATGTTTTACCTAAATATTCATTTTTTATAGTTAAGTTTGTGATGCATCTTGAAATACCTTTTGAAGACAAACAGAATTAATGAAGTGCTTTTTTATAAATCAGGTGACTACATAGGGTTAGATCTGTTTCTGGAATGTATTCCGCTCCATTTATTTATTATCCTTGTGCCTTCTTATTAAATTCTAAATTTAGATTTCTGATTGGGTAACTTGACATCACAATGAGTCAGGTAATTGGACTTCAATATTCGAAAACCTACACTGATGAAAAATTCTGAAATAAGAAAAAGTAATGTAGAAAACCACTGGTATTCCATTTCAACATTTATGTAAAAGGACATACAACTCAGACGTTTTTGTTACTATTTTAAAAAAGAACAATAAGAAAAAAATAAGAACAAATATATATGAACTGCTATAGTATAATTCACACTTTTTCCCAAATAATCTTTAAAGGAAATCTTAAATCTTGAGATCATCCCCATAGAACAGGTTCAAACTGGCTAAAGATAGCAGATTTTGAACCGCAACCTCCTAATTGATCAAGATATGAACTGGTCTTTCATTTGTAATAACTCAATTTATTAAATCCTACTTGAAATATAATCTGTTAATGAGGGCATGACAACAAGGCATAATTTTTAAAAAAAAATACAATACCTCCACATCCCTGCTTCTGGCCACCTCAGCAAAGTTTTCCTGTTGTTCAAGGGTTTTATCCACTTTATCATCAGTCATGCAGAAACATCTCAACCTGGCTTCAATGGGGTCATGTGATTTGGCAAACACTACAAATTTGGCCATATAAGGTACACAGATAATTTCTCTATATACTTGTGATGCAAAGGTAACGGATTCCTGGATCTGTCGACAATCTATTAGCCAGAACCTATGAAAAGAAATAAAGTCAGTTATCTAAAGTTTAAAGTATATCACTTAAAAAAAGAAAAAAATCAGCTAGGTGTGGTAGCTCACACCTGTAATCCCAGTACTTTGGAAGGCCGAGGTGAGAGGATTGCCTGAGCCTACAGGTTCGAGACCAGCCTAGGCAACTTGGCGAGACCTCATCTCTACAATAAATAAAATATTAGCCAGGCATGGTGGCATGCACCTGTAGTTCCAGCTACTCTGAAGGCTGAAGTGGAAGGATCGCCTGAACCCAGCAGGTCGAGGCTGCGGTAGCTGTGAGCATGCCACTGCACTCCAGCCTGGGCGACAGAGTGAGATTCTGACTCAAAAAAATCAGTTCTTTTAATATGAGCAAAGTAGTTATCAAATGCTTCTTGGAAAAAATGAATTGAGAGAGGGAGATAATGAAAGAAAGTCAAATGAAAGAGAAAGCAAGACAGAGATGAAGAGAAAGGTGTGAGAACAGATGGGAAGTCAGAAGGCAATAAGGGAAAGAGAAAGATCAGGCTCTTTAGATCAACTATTAGATGTTGTGTTAGTAACTTTCTTCTTTGGAAACTCTTCTGAGTATCCAATCTTTTGAAATATTAATATATCTTCAGTGTTTTAGCATCCTTTAAGTGGGGTGAGCTCAATATCAGACATGATGACAGGGATCTCACTGCATGGGCTCTATTTTCCTTGATTCCCCCTTATTCTTCATTTCATGTCCCAAAACTCTTTCCAACAAAATCTATCTAGCTTTTCCTCATCTCATCTTTTCCAAGGAACCCCCCAATCAGCAAGGATGGTCAACTCAACCATTTACAAAATCTGTTCCAGAACTCTTACGTATTGCTGAATAGAATTCATAGAAGAGATTCTTGGCTCAATGACTTTATGGTTTCTAGCCTCATTTAAGTCTGTGGCATTGATTGGCAAGTTTCTTGCACAAATATCATCTTATTTAGTATGCAACATTACTAAACATTTATGACAATCCTTGAGCTTCACCCCCCACCACAGGCCCTAAGAAAGATAGGAGAAAGTAGAGGTCATCAAATAAGAATTTTTCTATTTGTTATTTATATTTATATCCAAAGGTTTATTCTGTATTCTCTTGCTTTTTTGGAGCATTTCTCCAATGATTACTTCCCCTGACTTATTTTCCGTCATCTTTCAACATTCTTGAGATTTTCTTATTTTTATAAGCTCTCTTTCTTTCAAGTTCTTGATCCATCTCTCTTTTATTGTGCTAGAATATACATAAGATAACATGTATAATTTTAGCCATTTTTAAGTGTACAATTCAGTGGCTTTTAATATATTCACAGTGTTGTGCAACCATCATCACCACCACTTTCCAGATCTTCTGTATCATCCCAGATACAAATTATACTCACTAAACAATAACTCCCCATTTCCCCCCTCACTCCAGCTCCTCGTAACCTCATTAAACTTTATCTCTATAAATTTGCCTGTTCTAGGTACCTCATATAAGTGGGATCAAAGCACTATTTGTCTGGCTTATTTCAATCAGCATAATGTTTTAAAGGTTCAGCAGAGTTCCTAGAATGGCAGGCACTCAAAATTACTTTCCTCTTTCTACTGATCCAACTATATTTTATTCTCTGTTTTTTCAATTGTCTGGGAGTTAAATTATCAGTACAGAACTGTAGACGCAATAGTTGATCTCTCTGGGTGGCTGGAACTACAAACGTGTCACCACAACCCAGCTATTGCTGTGCAGTTAATAACTATTCATGCATTTTAATCCCCCCTCATAGGAATTTAAGTTTTAATCACTTTCAGCGTCAGTCTTCTCATCCGTAAAACTGATATAGTACCTCTTGCTCTACTTAAGTCACAAAGTATTGCAGTATCAAATTAAAGAAACGTGAACATTCTGAGCAATCAATTTAAGAGCATACAAATGGGCACTAATATTAATAAACTGAGTTAATGTGTGCAGAAGAAATAAAACTAGGTAGCTTTCGTTTTTTAAAGATGTGTGATACATGAATGGGAACTACACAAATGTGATAGGATGTATAAGAGATTAGAAACTCCTAAGCCTTTTAAGCAAACCATGGTAAGCTTTGTGTTATCATTCTGTTGAAAAAGTAGTTCAGGCTATTTTGTTGACAATAGGAAATTATCATTCCCAAGGCCTTTGGGACTGGAAAAACCAGCAGTGGCTGCTGGAACCTGAGTCAGAATCATACGGCCAAAGCAGACAACCACACATTTTCCTTAGATTTTAATCTGACTGGGCTTACTTTGTTATGGTATGGTCATTATTACATTTCCTGACAAGTCTAATTTAAAATATGAAAGTAAATGCAGACCATATTTAAAATCAAACAGAAAGTAACTTTTAAAGCATAAAGAAACAAAACAAAATAAGTGTTTTGGAGGGGGACAATATAGTGAGTTTTTCTGTGCTCATAACTATACCTGGCAGACACGTTGGTTGTAAAGGAAACACATTCATTGACAAATGTTAATGGCGTAGTTCCTGTAATATCTTCCCACTGAGCTGGGGTGGTTCCACCTGAAATAATATGATTGTTGAAAAAAAAATTAGGCAATATTCCAGAATCTGGATTCTAAAATAAAGTCTTTGAGGTTCTGCCTGTGTTCACCCGCCCAATCCCACCCACCCCGCAAAATGACACATTGAAAACAAAATAACTACAAACTACATGCTAAAAAAATGATACATTGAAAACAAACAGCAGACTACCTCTCAAGGAACTAAATTTAAGGGAAGTTATTTGAATAATGTCTACTAAGCATTCTATTCTCTGCCTGACATTCTAAAGCTTTTATTGTAATTGCCAATCTCTGAAGATAATTTTGAATTGTATAGTTGACTATTTTAAAAGATTTTGACTAACAATGGGGCTGAATACTTTGTTAAAATAATGAAAAATCTAAATATTCTTTTGGTCCTACACTTCATTTTTTATGCAACTATTTTTAAAAAATGAAATTTCCTTTCAATTTACAATTGAAGGGTGGTAAAAATATGCTTGGAAAATATTAAGAGCTCAATTAATATTGCAGGGTGAAAGAAAAAATAAGTGAATGCCAGAGAATGGTCTCTGAACATAGAAAAATCACCATGAAGGCTGAGGATGACAACTTGACCTTCATTTTCACCGAGGAATTACGACGACATGGATAAGGACAAAATTTTAGTCAAAGTGCTGAAGGAGGAATACATACTTAAGATGAAGAAAAATCTTGACTGTAAAGTTTCTTGAAGAAGGGACTGATCAAAGTAAAGTTATGGAAGTTTATTCTAGTAGGCCTTTAACATATAAATTCTTACCGTAACAATAAAATACAGCAAACCTGGCCGGGCGCAGTGGCTCAAGTCTGTAATCCCAGCACTTTGGGAGGCCAAGGTGAGAGGATTGCCTGAGCCCAGGGGTTGAAGACCAGCCTGGACAACTTGGTAAGACATCATCTCTACCATATATCAAAAAATTAGCTGGTCACGGTAGCACACGCCTGTAATTCCAGCTACTTGGAAGGCTGAGGCGGAAGGCTGAGCCCAGCAGGTCGATGCTGGAGTGGCCGTGAGTGTGCCACTGCACTCCAGCCTGGGCAACAGAGTAAGACTCTGACTCAAAAAAAATTAAAAATAAAATACAGCAAACTACAAAATCTCAAATGCCCTGGTATTTTAAAAATTAATACATAAATTCATTTATTACTTTAAGAAATAGTTTTAGTTAAATTTGATAAATTGTTAAGTAAAAACCTATCTGAAGACATAGAACTAGAATAAAATAGATTATATGGTGTCTAGGCCCATAAGGTATCTTCACTTGATCATTACAAGGGCAGGGCATGCTTCCTACACTCTTCAGTATCACCTGTTTCGTGCCCGTGCCATTATAGTGTACATCATTGAAGGTTAATCATATACCCACATTCCACATGCCATATACTCCATATACCCATGGAGTAAACATTATGTGAAAGATACCCAGGAATGATAGGTAATAACCAGAAATGAACTATTGGAAAAGAGATTATAAATGAAGCACATGGTTCCCTTCCACATTCATTATAGTCCATATCTTTTAAATTTTTGTCATATAATTAAACTCATGGAGTAATCTCAATAGTTCTCTATCATAAGAACAGAAAAACACATTTACAAGAAAGGAGAGTTAGAGAGAGAAAATTAAATAAGGGTAAACATTTCTGCCAATATAAAAGAGAAATAAAAAATTTAGCATAATCAAAACAAGTAGGAATGGTTATTGCTCCTACTAACAACAGTTAATATTTACTGAATGTCAACACCATGTAATTATTGATAAATAGGACAATTATCAGTCAAATTATGTAACCCTAAAACTGGTTTGGTTTGGTTTTTCTTTTTTTTTTTTTTTTTTTGGCTCTTACTATTTGTGTTGGTATTGCTATGAAGTGACAACCAATGACCAAAATTCAGTTAATCATTAAAAATATTTTGTTTTTCCAAAGTGACTTAAATAGATCAATGATGGATATAACCAGTTCCTAGACAGAACAGTTTGGTTTGAACTATTGGGTATAGTTATTCAAGTTGCTATTTTTTTCCTCATAAGATATAAGGTGATGTAATCAGTAAAGGCTTGAAACCTGGGCTATGGAGGTACATGGGTATATGGGTTTGAATCCTAGCTCTGCTAAATATTTATACTATAACTTGGGTGAGTTATAGAACTTCTTTCAACCTTGGTTTTCTTGTCAGCAAAATGGGGTGAGAGTTTCCTCATAGGATTACTGTGAAGATTATAATGACAATGCATATACTGTCTAACAGTTTGCTATATAGTATTTATTTTAGTAAGTAACAGTTCATCTTTTTTCACCTTTCATTTCCCTAGTTAATTAAAACACACTCCCTGAATTAATGCCCTGAAGACATCTTACGACAAAGGTAGTTTAATATTTACACCAATCGAAGTTTCCTTTTCTAGAACTCTCTACTAACATAACCACACGTGGCTCACCTGTTATGCTGCATAGTAATCTTAAGGTTGGTGCATCTCCCCCAAACCCATTCAACATGACATCACTTGAAGCTTTGGGGACAGGAATGGTCATGGTAATTGGCTTGTGGAATTTTCTTCTTCTAGGTTCCAAAGTGACTATAGGGCTGAAGGTAGCTTTGTTGCCTAGGATCTTCTTAACCAGATCACTGTGCATAGGTTGAGCCTTTTTCAAATAAAGAAAAATATTGAAAAAAGCAATATGTCATTATATTTAATCTCAAGTCTGTCATCCAAAGCATAGTTTTTTAAAAAATCTTACAGTCAGTTTTAATGGACTTAAAATATGTCAATCACAAATTTAGTACTAGGCACTCATATAACATTTTGTGAGACCCATGATCTCTGATGGCAGTTTTCGCTCACCCAGGAATAATTTGATTCTTTCACAATTTTTTTTTCTCATTTGAAAAGCTAATTTTTAATCATTGGAGTCAAATCCATGTTAGAATCATCTGCATCTCACACAGACTTACCTGTAGGCCTACACGTATCCGCTTGGTTAGTGCCCCCTCTGGGAAGACAGCCTGCACCTGGGGCACCACTGTGCTACTCAGCACGCCTCCCTCTGGACCAATCAGGTTGCTGTCCTGTTTGATGCGCGACACCACTGCAAAGTACTGTGGGAAGTCTCGGGTGATGATGCGGCAGATGCGTTTCTTTTCCAGGTCTTCCGGGCTATCCAGCACTGAGACAAGAAATGACCCATCTTCATTCACATAGCAAGAATGTCCTTCTGAAAGCATTCTAGCAAACTCATCAGCATGGTTAATAGTGAATGGATATGGCAGAAAAAACTTTAAAAAAATAGGAAAATTTAAAAAACAAGGATCTCCTAACAAAACCAGAAAATAATTGCAGTCTTTCAAGAACTGTCAGCATTTACTTGCATGTTTTTTTCTTTGTGAAAACAAGCACTTTCCAGGTTACTGTGAGAGAAAAGCATCCCATTCCAGATGCGGCATTGCCAGGCCACATTTTTACTCAAGGGACATGAGGGCAAAACATGGAATGAAAATGAACCTGTTCTATTCTTGGTTCATGAGATGGAGAGGAAGTTGTTTATGAACTCCTTTTTTTCTGCAAATTTCAAAGTTAGTTCAAACACCAGTTATTGTGGTCTTTTTTTTTTATAAGAAGTAATATGGTTCTTTGGGTTCTCAGGGGAATAGCGCAGGACTAAAATCTGTCTTCAAAGGGTAGGGTTTGTTTTTATCTGTTTACTTCAGTGGGCTGTTTGTGTCTGAGATAGTCACTGTGGATATCAAAAAAGATCAGTGATTATGAATTCAGAGTTTTAATATTCCCCTGATGCCATTAACTTCCCAAATATATCATCTTCTATCAGATGGGCTGAGATTATGGGCTTTTTATAAATTACATTAAACTAGACATTTAGAACAATACAATAAAATCAGACTGTTTAAAATGTAGAAAATGTGAACTAAGCAGATTACTGAATTTTAAGGGATTATGGAAAGTTGTTCATTTTGGTGTTTTTTTTTTTTTTTTTGAGTTGGAGTCTCACTCTGTCACCCAGGCTGGAGCACAGTGGCACGCTCATGGCCATCGCAGCGTTGACCTGCTGGGCTCAGGTGATCCTTCCACCTCAGCCTTCCAAGTGGCTGGAACCACAGGCGTGTGCCACCATGCCTGGCTAATCTTTTGATTTATTGTTGAGAAGAGGTCTTGCCATGTTGCCAGGTTGGTCTCTGACCCCTGGGCTCAGGTAATCTTCTCACCTCCACCTCCCAAAGTGCTGGGATTACAATCATCATGAGCCACTGCATCCAGCAGAAAGTTGTTCATTTAAAAAATTGTTTACAGTTTATTGCAGAGACAGGAACAGCAGCTGGGTTTGTCTTGACTACTGGACATCACTAGATAGTAAAAGCAAAAAGTCCCAGGATCTGATCCTCTATAATTAGAGACTTGAGGCACTGGCAAACACCAGTACATACTTATGAAAGAATATATTTTCAAACATAAAAACAGAAACATACACACATCTGATCCTTTGTTTTCAAGTGAGCTTTTTCATATGTAGAAAGTTCTAAAAGTGGGTCTCCATCCAAGGACAAGATGCCTCTACTCATTGGCAGTGTCCCTGACAGGTAAATATCTCAGAGGAAAATATCCTAGACCTAAACATTAGCAAAAGAAATGGTCCCCAAAAGTAGAAACAGCTAACTATTTCAGGGAACAAGCTTTATCTATAAAAACCTGATCTTTTTACCTTGCTTAGTAGATACTGACCTACATATCTAGAGTACCTCATTTCTTCCTCTGTCTACCCCTTGGACAAGGTAAGCCTAGCTTCTGTTATTCAGATCTCGGCCGGATGCAGAAAGAAATACTTAAGGAGCTGTGGTCTGGCTACTCTTTCCTATCCATGAGTCAAACCCAAAGCCAGTCATCTTAGAAGACATGAACTTGATAAACAGTTAATCTTGTTCCTGAGTGTCTAATTCTGTACAAAACCTGGTATGCTCTTAGCACTCAGGCAAATAACTTACCCTATCAGTGTAGTCACTTAAAGTGGAATGTGCCTCAGAGACCTGTTAATGAGTTGCTTCCCTCTAGTTAAATTGAGATATTAAAACCTGTGGTTTTAATGGCTCAAGACAGATTTACAGAGATTAAAGTTCTAATAAAAAACTGAGTTTCTCAACTGGATGTGTATGTGGGCATATGCAATTCAATCCTGGCTAACTCCCTGTTTGAATTATAGGTCAAAGACAAAATGAACATCATTTTTCTACCTTCTTAACAATAGAAAATTAAAAAGAAATTATATTATTCTATAATGTACTAGTTGTGGTAGATATAAATTTTCCAAAAGAATAGCTTAACATGTTTTAATCAGTGTCTTAACTATCTAATGCTTCAAATTAGACATTAAAAATGGATTTATTATTCAGTATCAGTTTATTTTGTTATGAAATAACCATGCCTATTCTATCTCTTGTCTTAGGTTCAAAAAAGTTTACACTAAAGATGGAATCATGCTATCTCTCTTTAATAAAATGAGACGTTTGCTATTTTAAAAGATTTTACTTTGCTGGATGTAACATAAGTAAGAAATTTTTCCTTTGAGTTGGAGTCTCACTGTGTCACCTAGGCTATAGTGCAGTGGCACGCTCATGGCCACCACAGCTGCGACCTGCTGGGCTCAGGCGATCTTTCCACTTCAGCCTTTCAAGTAGCTGGAACTACAGGTGTGTACCACCATGCCTAGCTAATTTTTTTTATTTATTGTAGAGACAAAGTCTCACCATGCTGCCCAGGCTAGTCTCGAACCTGTGAGTTCAGGCAATCTTCTTACCTCTGCCTCCCAAAGTTCTGGGATTACAGGCGTGAGCCACTGCGCCTGGCTCAGAAGATTAAGTGAAAGTACTGTGCATTCCAACTCATCACCTGTGGAGCACAGCAGAGCACCTGCTATAGGAAAATAACACAAGGGACACACACAACCCTCGGTCATAAAGAAGTGCATCCTTTTCATGTTTCCTAGTCCTGATACCAGGAGGCACATTCCACTTTAAGTGACTACACTGATAGGGTTAAGACTTCTTTAAAATCCCTTGATCTGAAGGTACCTTCATCCATGCCGTTAAGAATCTCGTTCAACTCGTCTTCAGTGTATTCACAGTAGTGCTCTTTCCAGCTGTCACCATTCTCGCTGCGCAGGACCACCAGTTCCCGCTCCTTTCCTCGAAGGGCCGCAAAGTGAGGGATCTCCACGATCACAGGCCTGACATAGCAATGCAGAACCTTTAGTGTAGACAGGAGCTAACCAACAGCAAGACAAGCACCTCGCCTCTGTCTGTTGCAAAGTGACCTGGAATTCTTCTCTTTCTGGGGACAGGGACATAGCAGGCCATCCTTCGGAGCCCACTGGTTAGCAGATGGTCACCCAATAGCACTCCACCTTGGGGGCACCAATTCTCAGATACATGCTGCTACCTTAAGCCAAATGATGTTTCCCTGTGAGTGCGTGTGGCATTCTGGAACTTCTCCTTTGATAAATGTAAGTATAACACATTTAACCAAAAGAAACGTACATGCAGATCTATGACATGTGCCAATCTCCTAAAACATTTTCTATAAGGTGCAAAATGACAAAATGGTTTAAGAGAGAAAATGGCTCATACATTGCATAATTTGATGTGTCGTAAATGAGGAGATGTCAGAAGAGCTGACTACTTGTGAACTAAAGAGCCATGCACTCATGGTTTTTGCTTATATTTTCTTCATTCAAGGGAACAATAGGCATGTGTACATAGTGTGGCTTTAATTGAGCCCATCGGCAGACAGCCTGACTCTGTCCAATGCCTATTATATTCAGGATTCAGAGCATGCACTGCCCTATTATTTTTTAGGTCACATTCATCCTCAAAACATATAGAGGCTTTGGATTTTTGAGTCCAGGTTGCTTTGATACAGACTCCAAATTCATCATAACAACATCATAACTAGCACATAGTACAACTAGGCAGATCTCATGCTTAAACGAAAATGAAGGTCACAGCACTTTAAGGGAAAAGATATAAAAACATCACTCAAAAATAAAAGTCACATACCACAAGGGTCAGAAATGGTCCACTAAAGATAGGTTATACAGGATTTAAATCATACAGAGGGACATGTCATGGGCACAATGACAAAAAGAGAAATCATATTGCAGAAGAAGGAGAAGAATGGGGGGCCAGCAGCCATCAATTTGTTTTAAGTCACTCCTACCCAAGGAATTTGGTTCCAGGAGGCCCCAGCTGAAGGATGCGGCTGACCAAACTTTCTCCCTCATTAAGTGGGGGAGGAGCCGTTGGCAGGTGAAGTTTACTGAGTACATCCAAAGCAGCAGTGAAAGAAAGAACATAAGTAAGCTTCAGGTATTGTTTTCCACAGAACCCCAGCATCACCAGCTGATCCACAGGGTGAACTTTGGTTTCACACTGTGTTTGGTTCTGCCCCCTCCATTGGTCACAAAGAGCAAGGAACCGAGACCCAGAGTGTACAATGGAGGCGCTTCTGTGCAAGGAAAGCACTTAGCTGTCCTGTCTGTCCCTCTTTAGGTTCACTGCCAGGGCACTAGCCAAAAAAAGGGGGGAAAATTCTCCGCAGGAAAGACAAGCTGTTGGGAATATTATAAAAACTCTGCTCTGTACAGAGGTCAGATGTTTTCATGGATATTCCCCGACAGATATGAAGATTATTACACAGCCTAAACTACCTGAGTGAGCATGAGGGAAAAAGGGTCTGATACAGAATATAAGAAGAATCATCGGGGAATTGCTCCAACCCTGATGGCATTTTCTGATGCAACCCAGAACTTCACAGGCTCCTTCTAAAGCTCTGGTCTGTCTGACAGAAGGACATGAAGGGGTGGTTTCTATCGTAGGGGAATATAAACGCACCCCTTTTCAGGTGTGGAAGTAATTTGGAGCAACTTGCTGATAGTTTGCTCCAAATTACAAAGCTTTAGAACATTCCCTGAGTTCTAAAGCAAGAAATCCTCTCCTTAGTATGACATCGACAAAGTCAAAGTTCATGTTTATTAGGATTTTCTCCCAGCACCAAGACTTGATATGACAAGACTTAAATACAATTGATTTGTTTCAAAATGTTTTGAAACTTGTCCCCTTCCAAAACTTCATCCTTTTGTTAGTTTTCAGCTGTAGGTATTCAATTTTTTGGCACATTGAGATGCCACTCACAATAATAGCAGCTATACAAACAAACAGAAGAAAGAAGAAATGCTAATTTCTGCTCAAAATTGCCAAAATGAGCACGGCGGATGTTAGTCTTGATGTTTTCATCTTAATGCAAAATCTGACTAAATAGACTGCCAATGTAATTTTAAGGCTCAAGACAGCAATTTTGATAGCAGAAAAAATTACATAGGCTACATTTTTAGGTATTCTATAAAGGCAACACTGCTTCCCAAAGTAAAGGTAATGATTCTGTTTCATCACTATATGAGAGTTTTAATTTATGTTTGGAATACAGCTGTATTTTTTCTTTATGACTTTGCTACTTAATTCTCAGATGAGAAACAAATACCTACCATCGGTTAAAAAATGGTTATTCACATTGGGAGTCTGGTGGCTATTATTACATCCAAAGAGAAAGTGTAAAATCCAGCCTGAATGTTTAACTCCTTAATGCCTTAAAGTAAGAGGCATATAAGTGGAGTCAAGCACTGAGGCACTGCTTCCAAGATTGCTTCCATAGGAGACAATCTTCTTTCAAAATAGTTTGACGTACCTTTTTCCATTCCATTCTAGTGATTTCATGTAGCGGACACAAGCTCATCGGTGACTAAGTGGGAAGCTTATCAGAAACCCTTACCCAAGGAACTGAGCACCAGAAGGTCCAACTTCGATCAGGCGACTGGCCAGGCCCTCTCCTTCCACCATCGGAGGCATTGTTGCCAGTCTGTGGCGTTTGACCAGACGGCAGGTGACGCGTGTTGGGGCAGTACATTTCCGAGGCGGAATAATGATTCGGAGCCCGTTGTGTCTGCATCCTCGCATAGCACCACCTCGAGCATCCACCATGAAACTAACCAGGAAGCTAAAAATTGAAATAAATGTTAGCTATGCTTTGAAATAGCGAAGGCAGATAAGCTTTGTCAAGTTAATTTTTTCCCATAATGCTTTGTTCTCAAAGCATCTCTTTTTCATTTAAATGCACGGTGGTAAAACTTTTTTTTTTTTACTTTCTATCAATGTCTTTAATTCTGTGTTGTTGTTGTTTTAATTTCTATATTATTTTAATCTGTAAGAAAGAATTCTAATTTTTGCTGACAATGGTGATATTAAACATAAACTGTAAATTAAAAATAAGTCCAATTGATTTAGGAAAAAAATGGAATGAAATTATATAAGAACATCGACAAATTCCCTTTTGGTATAAATGCAAAGACGTCTGCTCCCTTAGATGTATGTCCTGAAAAATCCAAATGTTGAACTAACATAAGGACAGAGCAGAGAGGAAAGACCAAATTGCACCTTCTCTGCTTCCTGTTCCAACATCATCTTACCCAGGGTACAGGTTTTTAACCTATTTACTTTCTAAAGAAGAGGGAAAGTAAAATAATTGAATGTTTTGAATTGAACCAATTTGTTGGTTAAAATTCACTTTGTAACTTCTCAAGTAGGAAACTCTCTGCCATACCATTCTGGACAGGGAACAACAAGAGTCCCCTCCACTCTGTTTTTGAAGTGAAATTTCAGAAGTGGGAAGCCCTGAGCTCATGCTGATGGAGGGTATGTGTGTGTCATGATTTTCTCCCAAACTACCAAAGACTGTGAAAAAGCATAGCTAATAATTTGGAAATGTAATGGCATCTTTATTATTTTTGCTCCTTTTCTGCAAAGCTAATTGCCCATGAAAAGGAGAACTATATTCCAAGGTGACTTGATTTGTTTACGTGTACCAAGAGAAACGATCTGTCTTAACTTTGAGATTATTTCCTTTGGAATGGTCTTAACAGATCCTGATCCAGCTTGATTTACATGCTTGTCATTTGGTTAGACATAATGCTTGGAAAAGTCTCTTAGGAATTCAATTTGTCAAGGAGCAAAAACTAACCAACACAGCAATCTAACTGTTGTACACACACACACACACACACACACACACACACACACACACACACAAACTGTGTGTGCGGTCTTACACAAATTACATTAATGTGTTTTCTCATTTTCATTGCATTTGCAAGGTTTTAACACCAAAATGGAGAGAGGAAAGCAACATTTAGGTGTATTATGGATCTACTTATGACTTAACCAGTGCAGAACCATGCTAGATTTGCCACACCTAAATATTGCCTCCATGACAACACTGAAAACATCTGAAAGGTGTTTCATCAAAGTAGGTTATAGGGTGTAAACACAAAACATTTATGTTATTATCAGACAAATGAAGGAAAAATATCTTAGCATCCTCTTTATAGCAGAACACAGAACTCATTAAACATGCTATTAAACAGAAATCCTGTTGCTAGTAATATAAAAGGGTGCAAAGGAGTCCAGAGTGCCTGTCTGAAGCACATCATGCAGGATGAGACCACAAGAGGAGGAGGCCCAGTCCTCCCCACATGCAGGGGCCAGGCGAGACCTGCCACTCATATCCAGCCTCCAAGTTCTCAGGAAGCTACCCCTTCCTGTACTGGAAAGTACAATCAACATTTCAGTACTGAAGTGTTGATGTTCCTGGTCTTTATCAAAACATAATGAGAAAATGTTTGCTGCTTTTCTTTTTATTAGTCTTTAAGTATAAATTCTTGAAAAACAGTTTTTAATTTAACTTTTGAATATACTACGGTTCAAAAGAATGAAAAAAACCTGGCAATACTTGTTTCAATTAATTCTATTTCCAAACTCATTGCAATATTTCTGATTCGTGGATAATTAAGATGAAAACTTATTTTGATTTTTTTTCATCTCTTCACCTTCATTGGTGCACAGACAGGAACTCAAACTAGTAAGGAAGTATTATAATACATCTGCTTAGTGTCATCAATCCTCAATATTATTTGTACCTTTGAAGTCAATTAGGAAGTTTCCACCCTCATGCTGCCTGTTGTTACATCTCCACTATATTTACTCCAGTGATGGTTTGTGGCCTATATAAAATTAAGTCTACACCTAAAAGAATATGTAGAATGTCTTCTGGTGGTCCCGTCTTTAAAGAGTGAACTGAAATAGTTACTTTCTTCACTATAATAATGTTTAAGTAATTACATGTTAGATTACATTCCCTGATTTTATGTGTCTGTTTCCCTTGAAACCCTCTTTTGTTCTCACTTGCTCTGTGATTTTCACTTTTATGCTCCTTTCATGCAACATGTGTTACCCTCCTAGGGAGTGCCAGGTGCCCTGCTAGGAACTGAAGATACAAAAAGAAAAGAACCAGCAGTTACTGCCAAGAAGTTTGTGGTCTGAGGCTCAGATTTCATGTGATGGTTTCATCTGGCTTGGAACTACCTACTTTCTTGGTCAATGGGAAATGACTTTGTAAGTCTACACATAAGAGTCATAGAAGAGCTTTAATGACAGTGACCGTGTTCTCCTTGGTTCTTCCTGTGTCCCATAGTGCCTAGCACAGTGTAGATGAAGCACATAGTAGGTAGTCAATAAATAATTGCCAAATAAGCAAATGATTGGAAGAGTGAAAAGAGTAAGTCGTGAAAAGTTATATCTATTTATATCTAACAGAGAAGGCTAAAGTAGGAGGAATTTAATTCTTTGGTTTCTGCACAATCAGAGCAGTCAGTATTCATTTCAATCATTATATTTAGAAGTAGCAAAGCAGTTGAGAAGAACCATTCTTAGTGTTAAATATTCTTCTACAGGACTGTTCCTGTTGTGGTATATAGAGAAAGACTCAATATATTTATTTTCCTTGATAGGGGATTAGTGGAAAATGGGAGTAAACAAAAAACCAAAAGTTTGAATCTAACAAAATAAACAATTATCGTAAGAGTGAAAATTATATGAAGAAAGACGAAAGATGGGGGAATCAAAGTAAAAGTACTTAAAGACAGAAGATGCAAGTAGATAAATTTATCTATCTTAAGTATCTCTTTGTCATTATAGATCTGGAAAATAATATTTAAATATTGTACCAAAATGCAAAGGGAATTGGAAAAGTTAAGGTGCCTATATGCCTAATCCAGAGGAAAAAAATAAATAAATTTCTAAAGAAAACAAGGCTTTGTGTTTTTATCAAGTAACTAAAGGAAATGTCACAGACTAAAAACAATGGCAAGGTGTAGTGATAAAATTTTCTTTAGAAGGAGAAAGAGTAGCGAGAGAAGAATGAAACAGAAAGCTATCAAGAAAGAAACAAAAAGATTGGAAGATATGAAGAGCTAAATATTAATAGTCAAAATGAGTAAAAATGTTTATAAATCTAGCAATATAATATTTAAACCTATAAGACTCAAATAATGTAGCTATCAAATAACTAATAAAAACACTTAATTTATGAAATTACAAAATAAAAGAAGTCTTCTATAAGAAGAAATAGGAAAAATAATGACTCGAGTTTACATCTAGGTGCTGATGAAAAGTCTACCGATAAACGTCAATAGTTAATCTCAATAGTTTACAATATAAAATTGGGTAATCATTTGAGCATTTTCACTAAAAATATCAGAATATCAAAAAGTGCCACTATTTGGACAGGTGATAGAGTTAGGAGATAGTAAATCTACAATATATAAAACAGCTGCAAAATAGTAAAATACAAATTGCGAGAGACCATTTACCCTTACGTATCATGGGAAAAGTGAAAGGTTGGAAGGCGTGAATCATGGAATGAGTCAGTTCACATGCGAGAGATGACTCATTACATCTGATTTTTCACGTTTGCAGATTAAAAAATGGGAAAAGATAATGCCTATAAACACTTGGAGATTAAAATAATTAAAACACCAACATATAATTAAATATGTCTAGGAGAGATGGTATATGGATTGAAAGTCAGATCTGCCATCATAAGCTTTAACACTGAAGCCTCATTGGTCAATGAAGAATAATCCTGTTACCACCTTACATTACTCATGTGTGGGCAAAGCACATAGAATTCAATAAATGCTTGTTCTCATTATTTTCCTTTTTCTACAGTCATGGGATTTTATATATTTTGAATATTTTAAAAGTGATAACAATAATACAATACACCAGCTGGAAAAAAAATGGAGAAAATGGACATTTATTGAGTACCTACAATGAACCCCAAACTGTGCTAAGTAGTTTTAACATGATGATGGAATTTTTATTAGTTTATGAAACTCACTACTTAAATCAGTTATAAAAATTCTGTTACCACACAGCACAGGCTAAGGCAGCAAATACCATTTTCCCTCCTGGGTCTAGATACTATATCTCTGTCTTGAATTAATGCTGTAACTTCAGGCAAACCACCTAACATGTTTCCATTTCTGTTTTCTTATCCATAAAATAAGAGACTTCCACTAAGTAGACTCTAAGTTGACTCCCAGTGTTAAAATTCTACGCACAGTTTACTGTTAACTAGGTCAGGAAACCAACTTAAATGCTCCATTTCAGATGCTCTGGAAGAATTCCTAATTGGAAAATAAACTGCTATTGCTTCAAGAAATGTATGCTACTTTTGCTCTATGGTTAAAACAGCTGTTTTGCAGAAAATGTGTACACACGCTGCACTAAACATTGACAAGACCATACAGACAAAAAAATCACGTAACACACTCAGCTTTAATTGCATTTCTTACTCTCCAAATGAAATCCAGCAATCATGCAAAGTAGAAATTCCTATTGAAGTTTTCTAAATTGTGAGATACGATATTATCACAATTTAAAGAGAATAAAAGCAAAAGCAATCCACCATTATTATGCAGATGATTGCCTAAAAATATGCAATTTGATTAGCTAAACAGGTACATGCTTCAGAGGAGGCAGCAGAAAACAATGATTCAGTCTTTTGAGGACCACATCCTCCACCCCAAAAGTTATTAATCCTTAGTTTGACTTTTAATTCATCAGGACCATGGGGTGGAACCAGGAGGAGATTGCAGCATTCAGAGTTAGTTACTGGGTGGAGGAACAGGAAAAAAATGTCATCAGGGTGCTTCAGTGATCCACGCATACATAGCAAGAGGGCCTCAGGTTAAATCTGATTTCTGAGGTACTGTGAGAAAACTACACCATGAGGTCTTTCTTCTCTATAAGTCCCTTAATCTCTTCCTAATACGCCAAATCCACAGACTGAACAATTAACAGAAAATGGCTTTGACAAAAGTGGCTCACATTTGTTAAAATAACCAAATAATTATTTATCAACCCCTCTGTTCATTTATAAAAAGATAATATTTGGTGTGTGTTTGAGAAAAAATATAGGGATGGATATAACAGTTTTCAAAAATAGAAACACAGAACAGTCTTTGTTATAGACTGATAATCCGTAGTATCATAATGGATGACTATACAAGTATAATAAAAATACTGTAATTAGCAGTCTAAGACCTTTAAATATAACTTTATTTAAATAAATAACTTGGGATTATGGATATTCTTAGAACACTGACTAAAGTCACTCTATAGTTCAATTTCCAAAATAGCAAAAGGTTGTATTTATAGCAGCACTCACAAGGAAATGTGCTATTAATACATTTTCAGACTTTGCCTCACCTAGAATATGGTATTGAAAAGAGCCCAAAACACATACCAAAAAAAAAAACCCCTGCTAAGTACCACTTAAAATCATAACCTTTACTCAAACTTTAAGATGGCTCAATCAATTTGCATAATTGTGGGGAACTCCATTTTTAGCTTTATGTAGCATCTTTTCTCCCAAAAGAAAATGAGATAAGGAGACCCAGAACCAAGACAATCAAGTCTACATTAATTTGGGCACAGCTCCACCTAACATCCATCGAAGTTAAAAACAACCACTTTCTCGTCCCAGAGAATTCAGCAATGGCTATGATTTGGAGAACATAAACCTTTCTCTTTACTAGGTATCATCACACTAAAGCATCCTGAGGCGGGGCATACGCAGAAGGAGATGGAGAAGGGGGGAGAGGACTAGGCAACATGTTCAGAGAAGGAATATGCAGAAGTTCACCTGCTGTGGTCACGATCAAGACATGGAGAGGTGCGGCTGCAACAGAATAGATACTTTAGCACAGAGAAGGAATGGATAAAGTGAAAATATAAAGACGGAAATCAGAAGTGATTTTTACTGCAATATATTATTTACATACCAATACAGTATTCATTGAAAAAGATGGAAATACAAATGAGACATAGCTCTATTTAAGTGCTGAGAGAAGACAGGGTATGGAGCTTTGTGGCCATTTCAGGTGAGAGAACTGGGGATGTGACAAAATCACTGGATATGGATTTGTAGCCTCATTCCACGTTGGCTTGGGAGGGCACTTAGCAAAGTCAGTGTCCAAGAAGTTACAAAACATCAGAAGGTAATACAATGAAAAGCCTAAGCCTTTGATTTGATGGACATGGTTTTGACACAAAACCTTTTCATTTATATTTTTGTTCCTTTAAAAATAATGATAATGCCCTTGGGGCTACCACAGAAGAAATGCAAACAGAAAAGGCACAGTTTAAAGTGTAGCTTCAACAACAAACAGTAGCATAAACTATAAGGCAGAGTAGGTAACATTAATTACCTACTAGAAGGTAACAAAAAGCTATGCAAGCAAAGTCTTGATGCTTTTGCCAAGACTTCATTTCCTGCTTTGGGGATTGCTCTCCTTCTCACAGGTCATAATGTCTAATCCCACTATACAATCCTGTCTTTCACTCCTCTCTATCTATAAGTCTGCTCTTCCTTAAACCCTCCATAAGTTTTCACATGGTTCTTTTGTGTTTTCAACATCTAATGACATAAAAAAGTATACATGTTAAATGGACCAGAAATCTAATCTTACAAAACAGTTGTTTTGCCACAAAACCATTTTCCTCATCTAAAAGAATTCATCTTCATGTGTCTAA
Source organism: Tarsius wallacei (assembly GCA_963574415.1). Classification (NCBI taxonomy): domain Eukaryota; kingdom Metazoa; phylum Chordata; class Mammalia; order Primates; family Tarsiidae; genus Tarsius; species Tarsius wallacei. The sequence goes on along the minus strand of CAUYQG010049990.1, from coordinate 9,314 downwards.
AATGACCCGCAAACCCTAGGGTATTATTAAACACATGAACAACTAAATAACTGCCATAGGTACTTAGATGAACATTTATGTTGTCAATTGAGTTTTAATTTCCTTTCATTTCAAATATTCCACTATTGGAGTATCTTCAACATGTTTTTAAAAATCGACTTTAATTTTAAGAGCAAATTTAAGTTAACAACAAAATTGCCTGTAATATATTTTTATGAAAGGGAAGTTATTTTAAAGATCACCTTCTTGTGGACTTCTAGTTAATGCATCATTGTGTAGTTCAACACCATAAATTGACATTTAATTGTTGGCACTTGGTTTTCATTAAAACACTACCGAACCAAAGGTCTTGGGAATAACAATATTTACAAAGCTAGCTCTTTCTAGGAATTGTATCTTACATCTTCTAATTCATTATGCACTTATGAAATAAGGAATTGTAAAGTTAAATCTTTGCCCAAGCTTATGTTGGCATGATCAACTGGAAATGCTAGAAATAACTGTTGGTTAAAGCCATTATGTGAGGCAAGTATTTGAAAAACAGCAAAATATATTATTATTAGTCTTTCTTTTGCCAGATATTGGCTGTGTCTATTAGGCAGAACACATTTTTAAAATATTGATACTTATTCCCTTCTAGTTATGGAAATTAGTCATTGGAAACATTCAGGAGAGGTAAAATAAAGTCTCCAATACTGCTTATTGGTAGAAGTTATGTCTTCTATTAATCTAAAATTCTTTTATTAAATTTAATAGAACATTATACAAACAAATCAGACATGTGCATAAAAGCTAACTTTACTATCCCCTCTATAAAAGCATCATTTTGTGTTTGTGTGTTGGAGTCTCACTCTGTCGCCCAGGCTGGAGTGCAGTGGCACACTGACAGTCACTGCAGCCTCAACCTGCTGGGCTCAGATGATCCTCTCCCCTCAGCCTTCCAGGCAGCTGTAACCACAGGCGTGTGCCGCCATGCCCAGCTAATTTTTTTATTTTATTATAGAGATATGGCCTCAGCATCGTTCTTTTTTTCCTTACATTTTGGGCAGATTTTAAGAATTCATCCACTTAATTAAGGATAATTATATAAATGTGTATAAGTATATATTATACAGAAATATATAAAAGCTACTATTCAGAAACCTAGTGTATATAAATAAAATTACAAGCAATCAGTATTACATGATACGATAAGACAAATGTTACTCATATGCATTAATGTCATGGCAGCTTTCAAATACCATGAAATAGAATCACTGAGTTTTAAATGGTAATTACCCATCCTATAGAGTCATCTGTTACGTTGTGTTTGTTTAGATACTAGAGACACTAATAGATGATAATTTACCTGATAAAAATAACAATAAACCAAACAATATCACTGTGAGTTGAACTACATTGGTATTGTCATTTAGAGATTTCAGAATATATTTGGCTCGATTTATTTGCAATTTGTGAAGGATTTGAAATATGTATGGGGATTGGATAAATACTAATGTTTATACTCTACTGAGTACTTATTCTTTCTAAAGTACTAAGTATTTAAAAAGTGTTTAATTCTTAAACTCCTTTATGTGAACAATAATTTAACACTTATCTTACAGATAAGTAACCTGAAACTCAGATATTTTACCTAAGTTGTGCCTAATGTCACATAATGAGTGCCAGTGTCAGGATCTGAATTCTGATAGGTATGATTTTAAAGCACACCTTTAACTGTTGTGTTTCTCTCTTTTTCACAGATTAAGTGTAAAGGCTGGTGCTAGATCTTACTTAGCTCTTTTCCTTAGCACTTGGCAAATATCTGGGACTTTGTAGAATTGCACAAATGTGTGAAGAATGAATGCATAAGTAAATAGAAGAAATACAGTAGAGAACATTAAAGAGAACTAGGCATACGTTAATTGACTAGGTTTCTCTAATAAACAAAGCTTTGGTAAGCAAAGTTTTCCTTTCTAATAGTTTATATAAAACATCAGGACTATTGACTTTTGTAGAAAATACCAATGTCAAGGACTCAACAACAGAGATTCTGACATAATTGGTCTCGATTGATGGCTAGGCACCAGCAGTTTTGAAAGAACCTAGGTGATTATAATGTACAGCTAAAGTTAAGAATGATTTTTGAGTCAGTATAACTGTTTAAAATTCATAATAAATTTGGTTTATTGGACACTGTGATTTGAAAGATCGTTGTCTTGAGACATAATTAATCTTTAACTACTGGAAGCAGTTGGTTCATTATAGGTAATCACCATGATTACTTATAGGTGTATCTAGTTTTACACAATTGGTATATAATTGATGCACTTAAACTGAGTATTTTATTGTCCTTCAATAATTAAATAACTTTTTTAAAAAGTTCCTTTCTAATGTAAATGAATTATTTTGAAACTTGAAGTAATACCAATACACTGACTCTTGTTATTAATAGTTAAAACGATTTTGTCCCTTTGTAGGCTATATATGGACTTTAAATATTTCATTACGGTTTTTAGATTCTTATAAATTATCTTTCCTTTCTTCTTTTCTTTCTTATTCATTACCGTTGAGAAATTTAGTAGCAGAATAAAATGTTTTTTAATAATGTATAGATGATTTAATTATTCACTAAAATATGTAAATTCAAATGAGTTTTAATTTTTTTATTTCTCTGAATAACTCACATCATTTGTATTTAACAAGAAAAAGAGTATTATGATTATTTCCAATACCTATGTAACTAATTTTATCTTATATGAACAATTACTTGGAAGAAGATTAGACTAAAAAATGTGAAATGTTTAACTAAGATTTATTGAAAAGTTTTCCCAAAAGGAGAATATTTTAGAATAATAAAAACAGGAAAGGGTCTATTTCTGAAAATAGTTTTGGAGTGTATGGCTAAGAGGTTTGGGATAATAATTAAAACCAAAGTATTGCATTTTGGTGGAGAAAATATGGAGGGCCCTTAAAAAAGTAATTAAATAAAAAATGGGGATTTTACATATAATTATTTTATTACCATACTGTTTGAAACTACTAAAATGTAAGGAAAAAAATGGGTAGAATGTTACAATTTAAAGGTCCTTAAGAAATTTAGGTTCCACATAATTGAATAACTTAAGAACAACTTTGAGAATTTTTGAAAGTTCTACTTTTTAATATGTTAATTAAAAGTCTGACTTTTTAATTCAAGTATGACTTATGCAAGTCCTACCCAAACAGGCAGCATTGCTTAAACGGTGGTGTATATTCTCTGAGTGACTTTAAGAAGATGACTGGTTGCCTTTTAATTTCCCTTTTTATTTATATCCCTACTTCAAACAACAAATAAATTCCTCCCTGTATTTGTGTGATTTGAAATTCTGAAAACATTATTTAAAATACATTAACACGTGAGAAAGGCATTTATTTCAACGAACCAGTCAATCTTCATAAATAGAAACTTTCTAGAAACCAAAATGATCCTGCCCCACTTTTCAAGATGTCTTCAAAACAGCATGTGAATAGTAGGGAGGCCACCGGTATATTCTGGTTAGGTAGCAAGCTGTTTGACGCAATTCTACTAGTTATTTTAAAACAATAGTTTTATCATGCTGAATTCAAGCCTTTTTGTTTGTTTATTGGTGTAGATAGAGTCCACGTTGGATAAAGCAATGTTATTTACAAGTTTAAACAAAGGTCACCTCCACTGTAAGGTAGCCATCAGCTAAAGCTGCTGGACAAAGCTGTTATTTTCACTCCCATCTCTTTTTACCTCTTGATCTGGATACATAATATTGATTTACTCACCCTGAATGAATAGGGCTGGAAGAAAGAGCCACGTTGTCTAAGTTCTCAGTGCCCCAGCTTAGACGATAAGAGTTCCTTTCTGCCTCCTTGGCTAAAGCTGACACCTAAACACAAAGAACCCTGGATTTAATAAAAATACTTTGCTCCAATTAAAGTAAAATATAATGAATCCTAAAAAGTAGCATCACTGGAGAGTGGCATTACCTGGAAAATTTTTAATTTAAAAATGTAAGATCAATGCATTTAAAATGAATCTTTTTGAATGCATTCCCTTTTAAATTATATTATTGTTATAAAATTACATTCGTGTAATTGTCTTTGAAGAGAACTCGTGTCCATCTGTTTTCCTAGACCCAATCCTCCAAAAGTGACAAAATCATAACTAAAATTGAAGTATTACAGAATAAACTTTAAGCTTTTTTCAAAATATTGAAAGATATATTTGACTTGTATCATTTGTCTTATACCTTAAATTGCATCCTACCTCACTTTTTCATTTAATAGAGGTTTTACTTTTAAAAACTATTTTTTATTATACAATCTGCACAAAAGAATTCAGTATGACTGAAGAAACAAGTAGTATTTTTTTCAGAAAAACTCTGCTCACTGAAAAATCTAGTGACCATTTTTCACGTTTTAGGAAAACCTCAGGTTTCTTACCCTGCCAGCTGAATTAAGAAGACTCTAAAATTAATGAAAAAAAAAAAAAAACTTAAGAACTTAACACTAATGGCCCAAATATTGCTTGGAAAAAAACCAGACTTTTAAATCCTATTAGATGACATTAACATTATCATAGAAATCAACTGTTTGCAAGAAGTAAATACAACGAATAATTTTTAAATGGAATGATCTTTTTTTAGATTAAAAACTTTCTCAGGACATTTCTAGTATCAGATAATGTCAAAAAATAAAAGCTCTCGAGAAAGCAAAAACAAAGGCAAAAATCACATACCTGGTGACTGGGGATCACAACCGAGTCGTCCATCATGGCACTATCCCTCAGGTAGGAGGCATGGCTCAGAGTGTGAGACCTGTCGGAACTGAAGGATCGAAGGCTGGTAGGTTGGCAGGAGGTCATGGCAGTAGTAGGATTGGGAGGATAAAATGATGAGCCGAGCAGGAGAGTGAAAAAAGCGTGCTATTAGCTAACAGTGCAACTTCCAGGGGGACACAGGTCTCTGTGTTGCCCTACCTCTCTGCCCAACAGCTAAACTAACACATCCTTTGACAGGTTCCTACCACTCAATGGCAAGGGCACAAGGGAATCCAGAAGTTAAAATTTGATACTCCTAATCTGATTCACTTTCTCCCCAGAAATGTTTGAAACCAGCAAATGTAGTTTACTTACTGCTAGTACAGAAGTTCACACACAGGAAATAATTCCAGGATAGATTGCTTAAATCTGTATTAAAGGTAAATCTCCTTGCAACTAAGAAAAATATTAAGAGGAAAGTAGACAGCCCTCCTAGAGAAGAACAAAATGGAAGCCGAGGTTTCATTTTCGTTCATTATTTTCCATTCTCTCTCCATGCCTCTTTCTCCTCCTCTCTAAACTGTGAATGAGTGAATGTTGGTGCATTCCCCTGGAAGGTACAGAGTGAAATGAACTGTGGCCAGATGCATGCTTCCTGCGGAAGTGGAGTTCCTCTTGTTTGTCTCTGGTGACTCCAACAATGCTATTCTCTCAAACGAGAGCACTGTCCCTTTTGCATGTCCTGTGTGTGGTGAGTGAAGCACCAGAGAGTGTTGGTTGCCGTGGTGATGAGATGCAAGAGCACAAGGAACCATTTCCAAGCACCAGCCCGGAACACAGACACACCTGCCAGCACAAAGACAAATTGCCAATGGACACTGACCAAAAATGAGGTTTAGCTTCAAAATGGGATTTAGGCCTTGATAATCAGTGCTTTACATTTTTGATATGTCTGAAGTTCAAAGTTCTGAATTACATACTCAAATGTTATAGGTAACACGACATTCGTATAGATGCACTTTCATTCCTTCTAAACAATTTGTAACATCAAATGACAAATAGATTGATATCTGAAATAAGCTGTATATTATACATATTGTCCAAGAATTAAAGATCTGTATTCAAAATATTAGCCCAAAGCCCATAAGGAAAAAAAAGGGATATGCAAGCTTTCACAACATTTATAGAAGCAAACTTTCATTTACTTTTAGCTAGTAGGTATTTGGCCAGTGAAGCACTGTAGAATTATGGACTAAATGTGAAGTTAGCATATTTATTAGTAGAAACTACTTTCATTTTGAAATATGTTTAATCTTGTAAGTCATGTACTAGTATCTTCATGTGATGTCAATACAGGCAACTTCAATTGTCTTTGAGAAAATCATCACTTTTGCAGATAATGTTTATACATATATAAGCCTGTGTGTTTATAATAAAATGAAATACAAATATAATCTGAGAATTAGCTATTTTGTACTATATAGGTTTGTGGAGAGGATTGAGGTTCCTGACACAGCCGAAGAAGGAACAGCCTGGATGCCTTAGTAAATTAATCAACAGGAGTTTTAGCCCCAGCAATCAGAGGCAAGTTATGGCTGATTTTGCAGTTGTGCAGTTGGCTTTTTGTGGTGTACTCCATAAATTGGATCAGGCTGCTGTGATGAATCTTGACCTGACCTTGAATTTGAGGCTGGGACTGGGATTAAACTATTTGGAAAAGGGTCTTTCATCTCAGCAAAGGCTTATCTCAACTGGTAGAATGAATAACTTTTTTTTCCTGCTTTAAACCACAGAGATGGTAAACAATCACTTGAATGTGTTTTATACCAAGCAGCACTAGAACAGATGCTCTAAAATACTATTCTACTTTATTTAGTTTTGAATTGGGCCAAGGAAGGGAAAACAGGAGCAGAGTCAACATCTTAAAATGATATGGCTTGTCTATGGGCTCAACCATCTCTCTTCATCAAGTGGTTTCTACTGGGCACAGATTTGTCAATTACATACTCTCTATCCATGTATTTAGAATTCAAACATCCAGATTAGCTTTACATATTTAAAGGTGCTAGATTTGTATGAGTCAAAAAGGACCAAAAAAGCAAGAGGCATTATAGTATAGGACTAGAAATGCCTGTTTGTAAGAGCAAGTGAAGGTGCTATTACAAGGTGAAGTGACTCGTAAATGCAACACTGGAATAGTAGAAACACTGGCTTCAAAGGGAAAATGGAAATTTAGCTTGATTGGGAACAAACTGAATGACAAATAAAGGTACATCAAATAAAACTTAATGACATGGCTAACAGTTTTGTAAATATCTAAACAGTTAAAGAAGCCACCAGGTCTCCATTGCCACTCTCAACAAGTGGTGATGGCTGTGTGGACAAGTCTGTCTATTTCAGGAACGTGGTAATAACGTTAGGCTGTGAATGTCAAGCCAAGTTCTGCAATGAGTACATCAGGAACAAAGGTGGCTTTTTTGGTAAATCAATCAAACAGATATCTGGGTCTATCCCTCAATTGGTTTTCAGCTGGGAGGGGTAGAGAGGTATTGGTGTTTTCGTCTTTCCTAAAACCTCAACAGAAAGAAAATACAAATGGATAAGAAAAGAAAGAAAGAGAGAAAGTGACACACAGCCACAAAAAGATGATTAGGGCAAAGAGAGATATGAGGATATGTAGACAAAGAATGAGAAAAGTTCATTAGAGAGAAGGAGGGAGAATGAGTAAGCCAGAACCATATGTCTAAATTTCCCTTTCTCTTTATGGATTTCACTCTAGTTTACTCATTACTGCCTTCTGAAATGCTAATTGGTTATTTAATAAATGTATGTAGTTTCTAAGTGTCCTTTTTCTATGAGATCATAGAACCTACTTAAATAAAATAAAGACAACTAGACTATTCCAACAGCAGATAAATTATCCTCTATAATGGAATAGTGACCAGCACAACAAAGATCCGAGATAATTTAAGTCTCCGGATCAGAAATTTTCCACCCTGATTTAAGACATTACAAATAAGTTTAAATATTTTGCAATAGAGTTGCCAACTTTTCATCAAGTCAGAGGTCCTACTTTTCAGTTAATAAATTTATAATAAAACATATCCAAAGAAGTGTAAAGTTTTATTTGCTGTTTATCTGGAGGATGTGCCAAGACTTTGTTATGGTCTTATTTTAAACTTTAAAAAAAACTATGGTACAACTGCTTTATTGTCATATATTAGATAATATAAAAGTATACTTTCATTGAAAAGTATATTAACTACTATCTGGTAAGCGGTAATCTTTTTATACATTCAACTAACAGAGTTGCAAATCCTATTGAACAAATGAATATCCAAAAATTTCAATGTGCTTTTTTGAAAACATAAATAAGCTTCTATGGTTTATTGCTATTTGGTATTTTATATTGAATTTGGCCAGCATTTTAAATTTGTAAGCAATAATAAAATAAAACAGACACAAAAACCAACTAATCAGAACTTGGTTGTGTTTTTATTTAATGTACATTAAATTGTGTGTATTTTTATTCTTTCACATCTATGTACATTTTAGGTATCAGATTCTTTTTTTTTCTGTCTTCTCCAACTATAGTTGGCTGATTTGGATTGTTTTGAAGAAGAAAAAAAATGTGCCATCAACCACAAGGTGGAGCTGTGACAGTTAAAGTCATACCTGGGCATGTCACAGACTTTCATTCTAGTAATAAATTCACCTCTTCTAGCTCAAATAGTTATTCAATTTAATACACAAATACTCATTTGAGAATAAATCCATAATTCTAGAATAAAAGCACCACCCAGCAACACACACACACACACAGGTTGAGCAATGAGCGGGAATTGTGGCTGTTTCCAGGAAGGGCATGTTTTCATGCTATGTTAATACCTACCTGGGCATGGTACTATTGAAAGCAATTCAAATAAAGAAATAATGGAAAGGAAAAATGGTCACTGAAATGCCTAAGCAAAATAATAATAAAAAACGAAAACCATGAAAATGAGATGTTGCCTGTAACTCCACTTTGGAGATTGTGAGTACATCTGGTGGTCTAGAAATGCAAGTGCAGACCTGGAGAACAGAACATGTCTTGTTTGTTTTATGTCCTTATCCTAACATGCTGGTAAGAATTCAGTTTAAGTAGAAGCATCAAACCAACCACCCTGTCTAATAGAAAGTATTATTCTAAATTCTTTCTCAATCTAAGTACTTTGAAAGAAGAAAAAGTCAAATCAAGCACCTATTCTTAATGAAAGAGAACATGCTAAAAATAAAGACTTTTTGACCGACAGTAATATGACTCTTCATAGATTATTATGACTCTGTGCAAATCCATAAACATTACATTATATTTTATTGAAATTTGAAGTCTTTTAAGAATCTCAGAATATAAGGTACAAATCTATCAATGTATCATAACACCGTAGGGAGCCAGCGTTGAGACTCGCCTGAGCTTTAGAAATTCAGGCGGGTTGCGGACCCTGAGACCATTAGAATGAGTTCAGGAGCTGAAGGCCCACTTCCCTCCTTTACTGTTTGGCACGTTCCACTAACAGGGACTTTG
>CAUYQG010049987.1:0-11154 GCA_963574415.1 Tarsius wallacei | reverse complement strand
CAAACTTGGGTGTAAAAACATCAGCCCTCTCATATTTGGCCTCAAACACACAAGGGGGTGCAGGGGAAATACAGGGACATAGGACAGAACAGAAGGTTAGATCCAGATAGGAGCGTTTAAGTACCATCTAGTCCAAAGGTTCTCAAAGTACTGGCCTTGGGCCAGCCGCAGCTAGGACCTTGTTAGAAAGGCAAGTCATTGGGTCATACCCCAGACCTACTAAGTCAGAAACTCTTGGGGTGGGGCAGAGCAATCTTTGTTTCCACCAGTTGTTTCTGGGTGATCCTGATGCATTCTAAAGTTGGAGAGGGGACTTCTGCCAGGAGCACAGAGCTATTTGGGACACACCAACTTCCCTCTCACCCATATGGGCTCAGCTGTTTATTTTGCAAATAACATGGGGGGGATTTTAATAAATTTTTTCTTAGAGGCAATTGTATGTTTATATAGTTTCCATTTGTTAATAAGCTATTTTGATCAGTAGTGTCGCTGGGGCCCAAACAGTGGAATTGTTTGCTATAAAGTTCAGGCTCTGGGAAGGGAACCTGGAAGCTACAAGGTCCCTTTCCAGTCTGGCCCCAAACCCAGGCAGACAAGCCATGCCCCCCCCCCAGCTGACCCCCAAGTTATCGGCAAAGTCTTCCCCTGTCTGGCCCCAGATACTGTCTCTGTAACAACACCACCAGGCCCATAGTCTCGCTCTGTGCGGATGTTTTGGTCAATAATCCCTCCCTCAGATCGCTGGGCCAAGTGAGGGTGGACGTGGCGGGATTAGTTTCACCCACTGGCCTTTGCTGCCTTCCTGAGAAGAGCTGCTTCTCCTTCTGGCTCTCACAGTGTGCCCAGCATGTTTCCAATATTGCATCAGTGTTTTCCCCAACAGAGTAACGCTTTAATGGGGCAGATTTGTTCTCTGTACGGGAAACATGTGGGCCCTTGTCAGATGCCGTGTTAGAGTGAGTTGCCCTCCATCATGGCCATCTGGTCACCTTTTGGGACTTTCCTGGCTGAGCTCAGGAGAAGGACCAGTTCCTAGATCCGGTGGTGTGAGGAGTGAGGGCCTCTGAGACTTTGGGGTGAGTAACTCTTCTAAAAGAGCGGATCCAACCCAAATGCCTGCGAAATTCACGCGAAATTTCTGTGGTGGTCTGTTTTCCAGCAAACAGGGGAGGAACTAGTTTGCTTTCTCTGGTGTAAATGGAACCTTACTGAAGGTTTTTCACATGCTCCCTTCCTCCACTGAAGGCCTAGATGGAGATGATTGGTGAGGGGCTTGGGGAGAGGCCCAGGGTAGGACGGAGACCTGGTCCTTCTTGTCAGGGAGAGACTTCCCTGGCCTCCAACCTTGATAAACCAAGCCTGCGCCTGCCTGGGAACTTGATTTTCTCGAAATCTCTGAAGCCAGCATTTCTCACCTTCAGAGAGCTGTGACCCCTGGGTTTGTTTGGGCTCACCGACATTTGCCACTGCTTCTGCCCCTACCCAGTTAAATAGTTCAAGTCCATTGAGGTTTATTTCATTTCGAGCATTTCACAAAACCCTAGAGATCATCGGCGTTTCCCCCAAGTGTTGCAAAACCAGGTTTGGAAATCTCAGATGAGAAGAATATTGGGTGGTGGTCGATGGAGACACAGGAGGTGAAGAAGGAAAAAGGTGAGGGGGAGGCAGGGCTTCCATTTCCAAGGGGTCTCTGGCTGGGCTCGAGAGGGTCTGGCCGGTTTAGTAGAGAGTCCATCCCAAAATGATTGAATCCGTTCTGATGTACTGAGAACAGAGAGGGAAAGAGACAGAACCAAGGAGAGACAGAGGGCAAGTCTCTCAAATCTCCCCGCCCGGCTGAGGACGACAGTCTCACCTCCGGGAGAGACACCCTCCGCTCCCCAACCTCCTTTCCCTGGTCCCCCCAAACCGCAGGGGAGTTTAGGGAAGCCCCTCTTGACGCATTCAAAGGCTGCTGCTTTGAGTTTGGCTCCTAAAAACGGTGCCTCCTACCCCGGAAGATTTATTTTATTAAGTGGTCCACACCTGAAAGTAATTGAGTCTCGGCGTGGGTGCGGGGACCGCGGAGGGAGGGCCGAGGCGCGGCGGCGGCCCCTGCTCCCCGGCTCCGCGCCCGGTGCCTCCCGGCGTCCCGTCTCCGCCGCGCCACGACCTTGCACCGGCCTCCCGCGCTGGCTTTGCGGAGAGAGGCCCGGAGCGCCCGGAGGGGAAGGAGAGAGAGGTACCAGGGGCGAGCGGGAGCCAGTGCGGATGTGCGGAAGGGGGTGCTCCCGGCGTCGCCCCGCTCCCTCGCGGCGCGGGCGGGCGGGCCACCCCGGTGCCCGGGTCCCTGCGCGCACCCTCACCAGCCCGCAGGGAGTGTTCGCCGCGCTGGCACTGGGAGTCCCTCCCAAAATGGGCACGGGAGAGAGACTGAAATAGATAGAAAGCATGCGAAGTTCAATGTCAGCCTCAAGTCTCCATAAAACCAGATCAAAGGGAACGGGCTCTTGGTTTCTTCCCGGATCGCTGGGGAGCCCCGGGGTCCCGGGCCCCGGGAGTAGAGCCCGCGGCCGCCCGGCGCGCTCTTCTCGCCAGCCGGGGCCGAGGACTTGGGCCCGCAGCCCGGGGCCTGGGTCGGGCCGGGGCGTCCGCGGGCGGTGCTCACGGGCGCGGTGCCCGTGAACGTGGGCCTGGTCGGTGGACAGCGGCCCGCCGGGTGCCTGTCGCGCGGCCTTGGGGGGCCGAGTCGGGGGAGCAGCCGAGGAAACGCGCGAGCCGGGACGGACAGATCGTCCCCCGAGCGGAGGATGGCGCCCACCGTCCGTGGTGAGCGGCCCGGCGGCCAAGTACCGCGCCCCGTCGGGTTTCAGCGCCTTCCCGGGCACCCGCGGCTAGGGGCATAAGCGGCTTTCGTTGCCTCTTGTTCTTTGAGTCCACCCTTCCATGCACATACGTGGCGTTTCCCTTTCTTTTCCCAAAATGATTCTTCAAGGTGAATGATTTTAAAAATGGAGATTTTCTTCTCTAACTCCGCGTGGTCACTGACAACGTTCGCGGGACCGAATGGGACTCCCTTGGGTTTCCAGTGAGCCCGGGGGTTGGGCTTTTTAAAAATTATAAACCTCAAAAATAAAATAAATAAAATTATAAACCTTGAACCGAGCCCTCGGGGAAGGTTACCACCTCCAGAAATGTGAGTGGGGGAGAAACCCTTGCATCTCTTGCTTCCACCCTATACAAAAAAGAATTGTAAGTTGTGGACGTCTCTGCGTGTATCAGTTTTATGTCCTAGAGAATTCCACCCCTCTGGACATAAATTTCCATGTCTGTAGAACTTGCTTGTAGGTAAAACCACATGTGTACTTTCTGTGCCAGCATCTGCTGGTACAGTTGCAGTGTGGCCATGAGCAGTTCTTGGTGGTGGACCTTGGGAGAAGAGTTCCCAGACGGGTGGGTGGACGTGGAGAGTCCTGAAGAATAATACCCAGGACTCACTGGTAAATAACAGTCCAAGAGGACCTTCGCCTCATACATAGTCTGAAGTTACAGGAAATTCACAAGCGGACAAGGGGGCAGAAAAATGAGAGAGAAGCCAAGGGGAAAAAGGTCATTGCTGAGACAGAGAACAAAATATAGAGACAGGCACAATGCGGGAAGACCAAAGGAATGGAAATTCACAAAGAAGACAGATTCTGAGAAGGATCTGGTAGAGAAAAAGGAGAGGGAGGGAGGGAGGGAGAAAGACAAGAGAGAGGGGAGAAAGAGACAGAGAGAGAGAAAGAGAGAGAGAGAGAGGAGGGGGGTAGAGAAAGAGGGAGGGAAGAGAGAGAGAGAGAGAGAGAGAGAGAGAGAGAGAACAGTTATAAAAAGAAATAGAGATGGCAAGAGAAGCGAGACAGATGGAAGGAGAGAGTAGGCACAGAACTTGGGAGGAGAAGGAACGCATCAGGTGGGATGAAGGATAAGGAGCCGGCAAGGCGGGTGGGGAGGGGAGGACAGAAGTCTTGGAAGCTGGGAGCCTCCCCAGACCAGGCGCCTCCCCATGGCCTCACTTCTCAGGTTTCCCCAATGCAAGGAAAATCCAGGGAAGCCTTTGTGGGCTCCGTTTGTTTGCTCCAGACCCGGATCTGATGATGCCGTTGATTTGGTTTTTAAACAGTGGGTTTGCAGCCTTCTGGGCTGGAGCAGGGGTCTGCTAGCCATCCTTAAACCTACAGATTGGGTTGCATTTCGGCCACTTTGATGGTCCTGTAATCGGCTCCCAGTTTTCCAATTTCCAACCCTCTCCACCCGTCTGGGGGTTGAAAGAGGGGACTTTAAAGACGCCTTTGATAACGTCTCACGGTTACATATTTCCATAACAATTTTCTCTACCAGATCGTTATGTTTGATGCAGCCCCAGATGTGCTGGGGGAGAAAAAGGGAGCCAGTGCCCTTTGTCTCAGCCGGCCAGACGCTAGCAACAGGCATGGGGAGGTGGAATCAAGTGCTGTGAACCGAACTGGGCCCTCCTCGGGTCCTAGCCTGGATCCCCTTCCATGCTCTCTGCTTGGCGACAGTTTGTAGAGTTGCTAAACTACTCCACGCTAATGTAGTCGTAGGTCAAATTGGTTCCAGCTGTCATCCTGGAGACCAGTGTCCTGAGGAGCATCCTTTCCTTCTTCCACAAACACTTATTGAACAATACTGTGGGAAGGCACTGAGATGAATGCCAAAGTCAATCCAACATGCCCCGTCCCTGAGGAGTGCAGGGTCTACCCCATCAGGAAAATGAGGAATGCATGAAAGGAACTCGGGCAGAAGCCTGAGTGGGTATGAAGAATGCAAAAAAGAAAGGTGTCATCAAGTGGCTATAGCATTCAAAAGCAGCAAGGTGACTCTGGCTGGGGACATCTGGGAGAGCTTCATGGAGGAAGTCACGTTTGCTCTGGATTCTGAAGGACATACAGACCTAGACTGCTTGGTGTTGGGGAATGTTAGACACTGTGGTAGGCTGATGGGGGGCCCTTGGGGGCAGAGACTCTTTGTAGTGCCCTCTCCCCAAATCGGAACTAGGTGATTGCTGGAGCAAGTTGGTCTCATTCAATATATTTCACACAAAATTTGTTGAAGCGGAGCACCAAACTGGGTGTGTGCTGGATACTGGGGCATAGGGATTCAGGAGACAGCTTCCTGCTCTCCTGGGTACTGGTGGTGTGGACCATGTGCTACAGAATTCCAAGGGCTACACAGGGCTGCTGGGGACTGAGGGGAGTCCAAGTAAGCAGAAGCCAGCCCTCACCTGCACGCCAGTCGGACCAGTTTCGCTTTTTCACTTTTTATGGACTGGGGCTCCCTTTCCAGTTTCCTTTGGAAGAAAAAGATAGTTCTGCTAGAGGAGAGAGAGAGAGAGAAAATGAGAATGAGAATATATTCCTGGTTCCCAGGTGCTTGTGCATTATGAAAACTGGCTAAGTGAACACTTAACTAAATGAAAGCATGAGAGTGTCAGGGACCAAGGCCATAATCCAGTTCTGGACACCTGAGTTTCCATTTAAATCCCCCAGGTGCCTGCCAAGCTTTCCGTGTGTCTGTGGCCCCAGGTCCCCTGCTGGGTCTTCCCACGTCTCTCCCACTCCCCAGCTGGTTGAGAGTAACTGAGTTCCAGCTGTTCCTAGAACACTCAGGGGCCCCATCCTGATGATACCTCAACACCACACCTCAGGCCAGGCACGGTGGCTCATGCCTGTAATCCCAGCGCTTTGGGAGGCTGAGGAGAGAGAATTGCTTGAGCCCAGGACTTTGAGACCAGCCTGGGCAACATAGCAAGACTACATCTCTACAAAAAACAAAACAAAACAAAACAAAAAACAGCAGGGCATGGTGGCACACACCTGTAGTCCTAGCTACTCCGGAGGAGGTAGAAGCTGCTTTGAGCCATGATCGTGCCACTGCACTCCAGCCTGGGCAACAGAGTGAGAGACCCAGCTTAAAATAAGTAAACAAAAGTTAAAAAAAATAGATTTCCTTAAAAAAAAAAACTGTCACCCCAGCGATGGGGGGTCCAGTGGACTGAACTCAGCCACAGTCAGAAATCCCACACTCCTGCTTTTGTCATATTCGATGAGTTGCAATATGATAAAACGCCACCAGGGTGCAGGGCGGAAACATGGGGCTCTGCTCTCAGAAGGCCTGGCTTGATTTTGGCCTTGTCCTGAGAAAATGCTGAGAGCCCACTGTGAGCACTGCCCTGCTCTATTAGGAGGTATGCCGGACAGCCCCTACCTATAAGAAGCTTGGGGTCCCCTGGTGGCTTCGACGATCAAGTTCTCTACTCCTTAAGGGCAGAGGAGTCTGCTGCAACCTTTAGCTGGACGTCCCCCAGCCTCCTCCAACATTCTCTGCTGTGCTCCATCTGCTTAGCCTCTGCCCAGGATCCCCACTGGCTTCTCCAGCTGCAAGTCCAAGGCTGAAGGAACCTAGGCTTGGCTCTGCCTCTCCAAGACATCCCCAGGCACGCATGGGGCACATTGACTGTTGTGGGTTTCCTGCTGGTGGGACCCCTGAGCAGACAGGGTGCTGGTACCCAAAGCCAAGACCTCTCAGCTGGGAGAAGACAAGCCAGCCCCTGTCCCCCACCCTCCATCTTGGGGACCACCCTCCCCCAAGCGAGGCTGAGGCCAACCCGAAGACAAAGACGTGGGTTAAGCACCTGCCTGCTTGGGGCCCTGTGCTAGGCACCTGGGAGGCAGGGTGGCGAGTTACACAGAGTCTCCGCTCTAGGGAGAGGCTTCTCAGAAACATTCCCAGAGGCCCCAGGGGGTGGCCTGGCTGGCAGGGCAGTAGGGGAATAAGTTCCATGTGACTTTGAAGGATGCATAATCTCCATGCTCTAGGATGCCAGGGCCATGGCTGTCCTGTCACTGCCGAGCTCCCAGAGACGGGCAGCAGACTTGGCACATAGTAGGCATTTCATGAATATTGTTGAATGAATACGGGAGGGGGAAGAATAAGGAGGCATTCAAACAAGATGGTGGATTAGCCTGGGACACTGTGGAGGTGGCGGCTGGGTTCTGACAGTCCCTTAGCCCCGGCTGTTCCCAAGGTGACCGGCCATCCCAGTTTTAAAATGGAAGTCCTGTGTCTTGGGAAGCCCTTCAGTCCCAGCAAGCCTGGATGGTCGGTCATCATAGCTGCTCCTCCCCTTGGAAAAGGGCCATAGAGTTGGGTCCTCCCAGGACTTTCCCTCCCTGGCCTTCCCTCCATCCCCCCTTCCTCTTTCTTCCCTGCCTAGCAGGGTCTCCCCTCAGGTCTCCAGGGCCTAGCCTTGCCCCAGCCACGACCCCCCAACCTGACCTCCCGGGGCTGCCACTTCCCTTTCACTCGGCCACTCCTGATAAGGAGACTAGAAACAGGTTTGCCCTTTCACCTCTGCATATCTCTCCAAGAGCCCGCGGGTCCCCACATCCTGGGTCACATCCTGCGGGGCCCTGCACACCGCCCCCTTCCCAGGTTGCAGACTACCAGCCCTAGGCTTTAGGTGGGACAGAAGGGCTGGATGAGGGGGCAGCCAAGGCCATAGCTCTTGGGGGGTGGGTATCCTGGTGAGGATAGTCCAAGTGCCTACTCCCAGGACACAAGAGCTGGCTGGACGGGCTAGCTGAGATGACCCATCTCTCCCCGGGAGTTTGACTGACATTCTTGATAGAATTGGCCGGATGTTTCTCCTTCACAAGAGAGACAGCCTCAGGCGAGACAGCTGTGCCTTCCTCAGCCCGGCTGCAGCTGGAGGTGCTGAGAACCCAGAACCCACACTTCCTACTTTTGGGATAACATTGCTGGGCCAAAAGGTCTCTGGAGAAGGGGTGTGGGGCTTCAACAGGGTCCCTGAGGCACAGCAGGACTTGTTTCTGATTGTCTCCCGTCCTCATCCCTCGTGAGCTCCGTCCTCGGCTTGAGTCTGTGGACCCCACACAGGTGCTGTCATCTGACTCTGGCAGGCAGTGCTGTGTATGGACCATGGAAGACTCAGAGACCCCTTAGGGTCAGTCCTAGGGCAGACGCTGCTGTAGCACCAAGCCATGCCAAAACCCACTCCTTTATTTGAGTTACAGTCTCACTCCGTCACCCAGGCTGGAGTGCACAGGCATGATCACAGCTCACCACAGCCTCAACCTCTGGGACTCAGGTGATCTTTCTGCCTCAGCCTCCTGAGTAGCTGAGACTACAGGCATGAGCCACTATGCTTGGCTAATTTTTAAAAATTTTCTGAAGAGATGGAGTCTCACTATGTTGCCTAGGCTGGTCTCAAACTCCTGGGCTCAGGCAACCCTCTCGCCTCTGCCTCCCTATGTGCTGGGATTACAGGTGTGAGCCACTGCACCCAGTCCCCACTCGTTATTTTTGAAGAGGGCGCCATCTGGGGATGTTACCGTCCAGAACTTCCATCCCCTGAGTTAGAAGTGTGAACAGATGCAGCTTTTATTTAGAAGGACACGTTGTGATCTGTGGTGATTCAGAAGGCTCTGCATGAGTTTGCAGCATGTAGGGGGATATCATCGATAACAACAATCATTTTTGTGACCTTGAGATGGTAAGACTCTTATATCAGGCAATTTCTCCCTTTGGTGAAATTCCACCACGGCAAAACCCAAAAGCAGCATGGAAAAGGGAAGTCACCCACTTGTGGCCTGCAAGGGACTGTGCAGGGGAGGGTGATGTTTCACCCTTAATCTTGGGGTGGTTTGCTTGATTATGAGCTTGGGTGTGAATATGAGGCTCGAAGCACATATTTTTGTTTCTGTGTCTTTTAGAGCCATGTTTTTAAACTTTAATCACTTGAGTAGAACCTTCGTGATTTCGGGCACATCTGAGTGCCACTTGCACCATTCACATTATTCTTTAACTAACTGTACACACACACACACACACACACACACACACACACACACACACAATGTCTTTTAAAAGGAATTTTACATCCTTACTATAAATGGAACACTAGTAGCACTTGTTATAAACAGAGAGTAGCTATAAAAATAAATAAAATGAAAACATAGCAATGTTTTTATATTGTAGCTACAGTTGCCTGTGGAAGCCTTTGGTCTCAGGTTTGCTTTCTTTTCTTAAACAAGAATGTTAGCAAGTGTTAGAGGGGTGTTAACCTCCCCCTGCACCCCCGTGTGCCATATCTTTGGTGACCAGATGCCACTATTATTTAAAGGGTGCATTGTAAACAGACAGGAAAGAGAAAAGGAGAGGAACAATTTTCTCACTCTGTATTCAGGGTGCCAGCTAGGGTTACCTCAAGTTCTGCCAGGAGCCCTGAGTAGCTCCCTGGACTTGTCTAGAAGGAGTTTTTCCCTGGCCGCTGGCCTCAAGAGTTCCTCTCAGCTACTTCCTGACTGCACCCTCCCCAGAGCCCTCTGCCATCAGACATCTGTTCCACTGCCGCCATATTGTTCAGCCTGCAGGGGAAACTGACAGAATTGCCAGGGATGAGGGGTACTGATGTGGCCCAGGATATTATAGCTTTAATGAGACAGCCTAGAAGGCTCACTTCCACATTCCTCAGTAGTGCTAGAAGGAATGTTCCCTAATAATGATGAGCCAGCCCCAAGCATGAGAACAAGCAGGACCTGTAAGCTATACTTTCTGCTGCCAGCTAACAATAGTCTTGGTTTTGCACACTCCCCTGGGTTCTAGACGTGTGTGTCCAACTGCCTATGTGCCCTCTCCATGCACAGGCCTAACAGGCTCTCAAACTTACCCTGTTCAAATGAAGCAGGCCTTCGATTTTCCCCCACAAATCTGCCACTCTCCCAGGCCCCATCCCAGGCAAAGGCCCTGCCACTCTTCAGATGCTCAGGACGAAAGCCCACATGGCCTCTTTCTTGTCCTCACATTCCAGATCCAATCCATCTACCTGTCTTGTTGGCTCCATCTGCCAAGGATATCAGAAATCGCTGGCCTCTGCTGCCCTCCTGGTCTGCACCCCCACCATCTCTTGCCCGGATCTCAATTCCTTCTAGTTGGTTTCCCTGCACCTTCCTGTTCACACACTAAAGCTGGAGTGATCGATCGTTTAATGATTTAAGTCTGTGTCACCCCCTTGGCTTAAGATCCCCAATGATTTCTCATGATGCTCAGAACAAAATCTAAATTCCCATGCCTTCCTCACCTCATCCCTCTGGCCTGTACAACATGCTCCAGCCAGGTTGGCTTCTTTCTATTGCTCTAACTCGCCATCCCATCTAAGGGCCTTTGCCCCTGCTGTTCCCTCTGCTTGAAGCACCCATCCCCTGATTCCAGACTTGACTGGAATCATGTGAATAGTGATAACTAACCACTCAGTGAGTAGTGATTCCATGCCAAACACTGTTTGATGGCTTTCACATGTGTTAACTCATTTGCTTCTCACAAGAACTCTTTGAAGTACCATTGTTACCTTCATTTTAGAGATGAGGAAACCGAGGCACAGAAAGGTTGAATAACTTGTTCAAAGTTGTACAGCTCCTAAGAGGTAGAGCTAGAATTTGAATCCACGAAATGTGGCCTCCGAGTCCATGAGCTTAATGCCGACTTCTGCCTCTGTTTCTTTTTTCTTTCTTGCCTTTTTTTTTTTTTTTTTTTTGAGTCAGGGTCTCACTATGTTGCTTAGGCTGGAGGGCAGTGGCACCATCCTGGCTCACTGCAGCCTCCACCTCCTGGGCTCAGGTGATTCTTCTACCTCAACCTCCCAGGTAGCTGGGACTACAGGTGCATGCCACTACATCTAGCTAGTTTGTTTATTTTTACCTTTTTATATATAGATGAGGTCTTGTTATGTTGCCCAGGCTGATCTTGAACTCCTGGGTTCAAGCAATCCTCCTGCCTCAGCCTCTCAAAGCGCTGGGCTTAAAGCATGATCTCATTGACTTGGCCTGTCTACTTTTTCACTGAGGCACATCTTTTTTTTTTAGTTTGAATCTTACTCTGTCGCCCAGACTGGAGTGCAGTGGCCGCTCCCGGCCACCGCAGCCTCAACCTGCTGGGCTCCCACGATCCTTTCGCCTCAGCCTTTCAAATAGCTGAAATTACAGGCACGCGCTACCACGCCCAGCTAATTTTTTAATTTATTGTAGAGATGAGGTCTCGCCAAGTTGCCCAGGCGGGTCTTGAACCCACGGCCTCAGGCAATCCACTCACCTCAGC
>CAUYQG010049974.1:0-15429 GCA_963574415.1 Tarsius wallacei | reverse complement strand
ACACACACACACACACACAGAGGCATTTTGGCTTAACCGATGCTGTGGATTAAGTCTGACTGCTCCCCAGCATTATACGATCATGACTGAGTTGACCGAAGCAATTAGAGAGGTCAAGGTAAGCTTCTTAACCAGGTCAGGCTAGAGCAGATGCCAAGAAAAGAGCCCGGCCTCTTCCCTCCAGCCAGCCCAGCTCTGGAGCCCGTGGAAGAGGAATCCCCCAAGACTGCGGTGCTCGGGGCCACAGGAGCCTCCAGGGTTCCCCTCTGTGGACAGAAGGATCTGGACTTCTCAGCCTGACCCATGACCTCAGGGATGGGGATCTGGCCCTGGCTGCATGGCTCCTCACGTGCTCTGGGCCTCTGCTCCCGCCGCTCAGCCTGGGGCGGTTCCTACGGGCTCACTAAAGCTGCCGCTCAAGTCACCTCCCTGCCCGGCCTCTCCCGCCCTGTGGCTGAGCACGTAGGACTGTTCGTAGGACTGTACTGCCTTTTCCTACTCTTGGAGGGCGAGGGCAGTCTCTCAGAGCCTGGTCCCGACACCCTTTCCTGGGGACTGTTCAGCAGTTGGGTGGCAGAGAGGGGCTGGGTGCCCTTCTTAGTTGCTGCCCTGGCACCCAGGCCCAGACCACGGGCAGGGGCCAAGGTGGGTATTCAAGTTCTCCTGGGGCCACCAGGCTTGCCCAGAGAAGCACGAGGTGGGTTATGTCGCCACCTATTGCCCGATCTACTCAATATAAGTCAGCCGGGCCCTTCTGGCTTCAAATCCTCTTTTGGAGGACAACGCCGGGCCTCAGGTGGAAAGGAGAGGTCCCCCAGGACCAAGAGGAAAGAACCCGTGGCTCCAAGTTGGAACTGGAGTGGACCTCGGCTCTGCCTGTGTCGCCTGCGATAAGTCCTTTCTGCTCTGGGCCGCGATGACCTCCTTCTGAAATTCCCATGGGAGACCCCACTGGGAGGAGGGGTGGGGCTGGACAGGCAGGCTCCAGGGACGAGGCTGTGCATCACACATGACTGTGGAGAGCCAGAGGCCCTGAGCGGACACAGGCCCGCCACGACCCAGTTGAGGCAGGAAAGGCAGCCACCAAGTCGGGGCTCTTACAAGGGGATCCTGGGAAGTTTCCGGACCTCTCTAAGCCAGGCTTTCCTGTTCTTGGTGAGTACGGATGCTCTCAATGGCCTCCAGGGTGGCTGGCAGGATGAACTAAAGCCCTGCTGCAAGGCTCAGCCCTGGCTGGACTGCGGGGGCAGCTGTCCCTCCCCGTACACCACACAGTCCCAGAGGCCGTGGGGAGGCTGGCTTCATGACACGCACAGCAGAGACCGCAGACACTCTGCAAGACCGCACTAAGGTCCACAGAGCATGGTGCCTTTGGGGGAGGTGGTGGGGATAAGAGAGTGAGTTCACAGCCTCACAGCAGGGCCCTGCACGGCCCGGGGAGAATGCACCCTGGCTGACGCACAGTCGTGAAGGCCATCCATCGCACCTGAACTGGACAAGGGGCCTTAAACACGAAATCCACCTCAGGTGAAAGAACTGATGTGGCTGGACGAGGCCAAAGACACCTGAAGGCCACCTGAGTGCCACGTGTTGTCTCCCTGACGGGAGGAGTCTTTCAGAAGTTCTTTTCTGGAGATTGCCAATGTGCAACCTGGTTCCTTTGTTCTTCAGGGACCACGTGTCTCCCTGGCAAAAAAAAGAAGCTGCCATTGTCCCACTCAGGCCAGTTTACCTTCCTCCAAAGCACTCCCCACACACACCACTGGCACGTGTCCCGGGCTGGCCACTGCAGAAGGACCCAGCACCCTCCTGCAGGCTGCAGCCAGGCGACCTGCCAGCTCACCCTCCACCGGCTTCACCGTGGCCAGGTGGCTTTCCTTCTGATTTGTGATGATGCGAATAACACATGAATTCATCGTAACAGAAGCACTCGGGAGAAACGTGGGCTCTCCCTGACCCCCTGCTGTACCACCGCAGGGGCCCCGTGAGGGTGGAGGCAGGACGTTCTTCCAGCGCTTCAGACACATGAGCATATTCAGAATGCATGTGTCAGTCTCCATTTCGGTCGTATTCTTTTTCAATGCAACATACAAACTTCACTCAGCAAAAGTAACGGGGAAGATTGAACCGGTACTCACGTGGTGGAGAGGCGCAGCAGGCCGGGGTCCATATGGCCAAGGCGTCGACTCGACTGGGACCTCGCAGTCGCTAAAAGCCACAATGCACTCCCCAGGACAGCTGTGCTGGGATTTCCTTCACCAACTCCTTTGAAGGACTCAACGGTCGTTTCCAATTTTACCCTATCACCAAAATGGTGCAATGAACACCCGTTTAGTCCGGAAGTGTACATGTTTTAGGACAGAGTCCTACAAGTAGAACGGCTGAGTTGAAATGCACCCTTAATATTTTCGAATTATACGAGTAACTTCTGGAAACACCCATCTCCTCACGGTGAGCCTTTGCTGAAGTCCCTTCAGCAACCCTCTTCCAACGTGGAGTCCTGGAGAGGAGGGAGGACCCAGGGAGGGCCGTGACTGGCCAGCTCTCGCCACTGCAGGCTGCAGGAAACGTGCCCCCGTGTGCGCATGGCAGGAGGCCGGGTAGTCTAGGGGCAAGAGCTGAGATAGAGGCAGTCCGTGAAGGCCCGGGTGTGAAGACAACCACAGAACCAGTTGAGGACGGCTGGGCTGGTTTCCAGAAAGACCGTTTTGGCTGTGTAAGCACGTCGGAGAAGGCCAAAAAGCAGCAGTTGGGCAGGTGACCACGCTGGCTGCCGACACAGGGCTCAGCAGGGCCGGCTGAGCCGTGTGTGGTCTGAGCCCTCCAGAATCTGAAGGGACTAACGGACGTCTGTAGCCAGGCTGTATCACGTGGTCCAGAGGGCACATTCGGGAAACACGAGCCAGGTCCTCATGGCCTCTTGAAAACTACTCTTCTGGGCTCACCGCCCAGCAACCCAGGCTGGGGGAAGCACCAGGAAGGGCAGGAACTCCCAGGACGGCCTCTTGGCACCCTGGCGCCCTGGCAGCACCACTCGCCCCCTTCTCCAGGCAGGCCCAGCCTGTTCCCCAAGGACCTGGTTTCTGCTAGGCGGCTTCCGTCTCAAGGTGAGGCGCTGGAAGGGGGGACACAGGCCAGGTACCTCCTGAAGGAGGCGGCAGGCCAAGCCCTCCGGCACGGCCCGTGGTCTGGATGGGTCATTATCCCAGCCCTGGGCCACTGAGCGTCTGAGTTACACCTGAGCTGTTCTGAAGGGGGGCAGTGAGAAGAGCGAAACTGAAGGGTGGCCTTCCCAAAAGAGGGGTGAGGAGATCTCAAGGCACGGAAGCTTTCCATTCAGGGAGACAGCGTCTTGAGAAGAAGGAAGTTTCAAGTAGTAAAGTCAAGTTGGACTAGGACAAAGAAAGGCACACTGGACTAGACTGCCCAAGCAGGTCCTGGCGAGATGGGGAAGGCAGCGGGCCAGGGACCAAGTGGCTGTGAGAGTGGAGAAAGCCACTGCAGATGACACTCTTGGCGAAGCTGGCTAGGAAGGATGACAGAGGCCAGGGAGGGTACTGAGAGAGGACACGGGCTGGGAAAGGATCCTGGGGCAGGGCAGGCGTTGTGGGAAAGACCGAGGCATACTCACAGGCTGGTGAGAACGCACAGCTGTGGGGCGACTGCAGAGACGGAAGCTGAGAGGTGAGGGGGCACAGCCCAGGAGAGTGGAGCCTCCCGCCTCAGCCCCAGGGAGCACAGGACACCCGGGGCTCTGGCTCCAGAGAGAGCTGTGTCAGGCAGGGAGCCCAGGGTGTCAAGTACAGGAGGATTAACTGGCTTCAAGGTCTCCAAGTAACTTGTCTTGCAACAGCTTCCCACAGAAGGAAACGGGTTTCAAGGGAACCCCAATCCTAGTTGCAAGCAACTTATTATTCAGTAAATCAAAAAGGACTGCTGGCTCTGGAAAACGAACCCAATTCCCACTCTTGCTCATCCGTCTGATCCTTGCACACGGCCTCCTTCCACTCCACCTACTGACTTTAGAAGTTTCGTTGAATTCACACAATTAATGTATACTGGATCTTGCCAGGACAAGGAAGTGCTTTATTTATTTACAACAAAAACATTTGTAATGAACTTCAGAAATAATCCCTGAAAGTAGTTTTTACAACAAAAACATTTGTAACATAATTCTTTCTTCAAAACAGTGAACCCCACAAGATAAACAAAGCAATCTTTATTTGTATTTACCCAGGAACATTAGCAGCCGGAAAGGGATCTGGGACTGGGATAAAAGCCAAGGACTAATTTTGTTTAAGAACAAAAAAACAAAAAAACCAAGAAGCCACCTTTCAAAAAAGTAGCAATGGTCTACTTGTCAGTAGCTATACTTCCCCCTACTCTGTGCATGAAAATGTGAAACAGAAAACAGCACCTGTGAAAACACATTTCAGCAGCATCAGTCAGAGATGAGGCGGGGACCAGGCTGTGGCATTCCAGCCCCTCTTGTGAGCAGGTCGCTGCCACCAGTTGCCCTGGGGAGTTCCTTCCAGCCGTTCCCTCCCCCCATGATGGAGAACTCCAGCAGCTCACTTCTCTTGCTTGCAGTCAGCTGAAGAATCTAGGAGTCAGACATGGTAGTTAGAAACACCACTGAACTCTGCAGTCCCCAGGACAAGCAACCACCATCTGCAGCTACCACAGTCAGTCACGTGTACAGAGAGTGAAGCCCAGTGCTGGGCCTGAGGTTCAGGGAAGGGGCATGGCTGATGACTAGACTGGAATCAGGAGATAGGTGCTATCGTTGCATGGCCCTACGAGAAGGGTTCTGGGAAACTATTGATATGGTGGCTTTGAGACTTCAAATCAAGAACAATGGGCACAATCTCAGAAAATCAGAACCCAAGGACCCTAAGAGGTCATCCGGTCCATTTTCTTCATTTTTCGGATGAGGCCCCAAGATACATGCCTAACTTCTGAATGCAGGTAGGGCTTCACTCCACTAGTCGTCCTCAACTGTCCCACAAGGAGTGACACTGCCTTGATCATTCAGAGTTGTGAAACACGCCCCCAAGAGCCAAACACAAGCGGCTGCTTTTCGGTGGGGCACCACAAGCCCCTCTGACCAACACTGAAGAGCTCAAGCCCCTCAGGACGGGACCCAACACGAAGGTGGGCAAAGGTCTCTCATAGAGCGCCACTGTACAGTTCTCAAAATCAGAACAGAAAGGACCCCAAGAGCTCATCCAGTAACTGCTTTACACCCCACAGATAATCAACACACACATGCTGATGGCAGAGGGATGGCACAGTGGAGCTTATCTAGAACCGGAAGGCCTGGGTTTGACTTCCACTCTTTCCTGCTGTATGATTTTGGGCAAGTCACACATCCTTTTTTCCTCATCTATAAAGTGGGCATGATGATAGCCGAGCTGTTCTAAGACCACGTGTAACGGTTCTCTGAAAAAGGGCACACATGGGAAAGCTGTCATAGCAACCTATCTTTAGTTCTGCCCCCCATCCCCCCAGAGCCAAACACTGGGACTACACCATGTAAAACGCTGGCACGCAGAGACAGACACCCTTTCCCAACACTGTATATAGTGTAACAGCTGTCTGCACCATGTTGGCTTTTTTTATTAGTGGAGGAGGAAGCTCTGAATAAGAATACTCCCCCCACTCCCTTCTTACAGAACTGCGATTTCTGAGATGAAGAGAGAACCCTGCCTGTGACACTCTTCCCTGTGGGCACCAGCAGGTCGGCACCGTGCAGGGGGAGCACCTTGCTTCTCACCTAGCTCTAGTCCCCATGGTGCTTTCTGTGCTATCAACCCCATGGCACGTTGCTGGTGGAGCTCTAGGACACAGTGAGCCTTTGTTGAAAGGCTTGTTGTGTTCTGTGAAAATTACGGCACCACTGAAATTCAACATGCAAATATCAAAGTCACCATCTTGATGGAGCTCTTTCTAGTAGGCTGAAAAGACGAATGAGCAAATATGTAGGAAGTGCGATGAAGACAAAGAAGCAGGATCTAGGGAAGCAAAGTGACGTGGCTGCTGTTGAACATCAAGTAGCCAGGAGAGACCTCTTGGATGGGAGGACATTTCGGTAGACTGATCTCTGAATGGTCAGAAGAGCTGTCCGGGCTGTAGGAACGTCGGTGCAAAGGCTGAGAGTCAGGGACGTGATCAGAGTGTTTGAGAAACATCGAGGATGCCGGCGTGGCTGAGGCAGAGCGAACACAGGGAGGCGAGTAACGGCAAGGACAGATCACACAGGACCATGAAGGCGTTGAGGGGACTGGACGTATTTTATGCCGAGCACACTGGGAAGCCACTGGGGGTTCTGGAGAGGAATGCCATTTCAAAAGACTATTCTGGCGGCCAAGACTATTCTGGAAGACAGGTTGCAGGGGTGTAAGAACGACGTGTGCAGGCCCTGTGGCTGCTCAGCCAGATCCACTGAGGTGGAAGCGACACGACTGGGTCGGCGCCTGGCCAGGCTCTCGAAGGCTGGCAGCGGCCACTCTTCCCTTTCGCAACGCCTCCCTTCTCTCGAGTCCTCAGACTCCAGACCCAAGCTGCCACGGAAGTTGACTATGCTGAGCCCATTACACTGGAAAGGCCACATGTACACTACATGGACAGCCCGAGAAGCCCAGACTTCCCGCCATCCCAGCCAAGGTGCCACAAGCGACTGAAGCCGCCTAGGAGCCGCCCGACCCGCTCATCTGCCAGCTGAATACCCCCAAGTGACTTCTTCACTCGATGCCATATGGAGAAGAATCACCAGTGAAGCGCTGCACAAATTCCTAACCTAAAAAATCATGAGCTATAATAGAACGCTCGTTTTAGGCCATGAAATGTGGGGACAGGTTATTACACAGCTACAGAAACACAGAGCGGGAGAAATGGAAGTATACCATTGTAAGGTTTTCCTGTTATGTGTGAAATGGAATAACATGATTTAGACTGTGATCAGCTGCATAGTGTACTAGAGCAACCACTAAAAAAAACCCCACAATGATACAGCTAAGAAGTAATGGGGCCTGGCATAGTGGCTCATGCCTGTAATCCCAGCACTTTAGGAGGTGGAGATGAGAAGATTGCCTGAGCCTGTGGGTTCGAGACCAGCCCGGGCAACTTGGCGAGACCTCATCTCTACAATAAATCAAAAATTAGCCAGGTGTGGTAGTGCGCACCTGTGGTTCCAGCTACTTGGAAGGCTGAGGCAGAAGGATTGCTGGAGCCCAGCAGGTCGAAGCTGGGGTGGCAGTGAGTGTGCCACTGCACTCCAGCCTGGGCGATGGAGTGAAACTCCAACTCAAAAAAAAAAAAAGTAACAGAAGAGATAAAATGAAATACTAACCACCCCCAACCAAAACAATCCAATTTGAATGAAAAAAAAGACAGATATAGACTATCATACAGCAGGTCCTCCGAGAAACTATTCTCTTCAATGTCATTTCATTATAATGTTGACAAGAAAAACAGATGGCTTCCCAGTGGGGGCCACTGTCCATGTGGAACTGACATGTTCTCCCCATGCCTGCACAGGTTTTCTCCGGGTACTCCGGTCTCCTCTCTGACATCCCAAAGGTGTGCACGTTAGGTGATCCGGTGTGTCTAAACTGTCCTGGTATGAGCGAGTGTGGGGCCGTGGGAGTGTACCTGGGATGGAACGGTGTCCTGTCCAGGGTTGGGTCCCACCTTGTGCCCTGAGCTGCCAAGATAGCCTCCCACCTCTTGTGACCCAGAACTCGATTAAGTGGGTTGAAAAATGAATAGACCAACTCATCTTCGACAAAGCCTCCACCACCCACTACTGGGGACCTGTTTCATTAAGTATTTGTGAAAGAAAGCTTGATAACTTCTTGCTCTGCCAAATGCTTACAAAGAGTGTACTAAGACAGATAATGTAGAAATATCCACAAAGTTAACATAGAAGTATGTTGTATGTGGGTATGGCACTATAAACCTATTGCATGGAGTAATACAGTGCAACATATCTCTGTAACTGTAACTGAAAAAAATGCTATCTAACTTGGTTCTCTCTCAAAATTTTCCATTCTGCAAACTAAAAAAATCATCATGAAACATTCAGGCACTTAGCATAAGCAGTTTTTCGACCTGGATGTGTGTATTTTCCATATGTCTTCAACAGGAAAATAAATAAAAGTCTTCTCTCAACTTTCCAAAAAAGACCTGACGATAATTCTCCGTGGGTCAGCGTGTTCCAATCAGTAAAGGAGAACAACGTTTGGTTTCATATTCAATAGGCTAAAGTACAAGTACTTCATGAGTGGAATAATCTACCTCTTGTGGGCTGCGTCTGGAGAAAAAAGCATGTCTCTTTAACTATTCATCAAAGTGAACTTGATAACTTCTCACACTGTGAAACTTATATGTAGACTGAAATAAGACAGAAATTTGGAAACAAGGTATTTTAGCACATTAATATGTTTTAACTAGATATGCCACTAGAACCCCATTCTAACACCAAAATCAGTAGTAGAAAATAAGTAATAAAAATTACAGCAGAATTTTTAAAAATAATGACTAAATATGTAAAAGATCAACAAAAAAGAGTTGGTTTTCTGAAAAGATAAACAAAATGGACAAACCTTTAGCTAAACTAACTGAAAAATGGAGAGATGACTCAAATAAATAAAATCAGAGATAAAAAAGACATCACATTAGATAGCACAACATCATTAGAAATTATTATGAACAATTATATGTCAACATATTGGAAAACAGCAGAAATGGATGGATTCCTTTAAACATACAGCCTATTAAAATGTAATCATGAAGTAATATAAAAACTGAACAAAATAATGTACCAATAGATTACATAAAGCCTCTCAACAGAAAAAAAAGTACCTGATGGTATCACTGCAGAATTTTACCCAGTACTTAATGTATCGCAAATATCAATTCTTTTCAAGCTATTCAAAACAGTTGAAGTAAAAGGAATTCTTCCAAATGGATTCTACAATTCCTGTATTACCATGGTATCCAAACCAGATAAAGTCATGATAAGAAATGAAAACTACACACCAACATTTTTGATGATAGGTGCAAAAATCTTCATGAAGATATCATGAAACTGAATTCAGAAGCACACCAAAAAATTATTCATCATGATCATGTGGTATTCATCCCTAGGATATGTCTGGTTCAACATATGCTAATAAATAAATATGATACATCACATTTAAAAAAATGAAATTTAAAAACCTGTAAGAACTTTTCAGCAGATAAAGAAAGAACATTTAGTAAAATTCAGCATAGTTTCATGACAAAACACAACACAAATTAGGTATAGAAGAAACATACCCCAAACCAATTAAAAGCAAAATAAAACCTATCAATAATAGTTTTAAAACCTCAGTTAGCAAGTCTGAATTTGATTTGCCCCCTCCCCTCTTGTCCAGCCCTACTGGGAGTAATAGTCAGGCAGGCATGAGTTACTCTTAGAGAGAAGGAAACATTATGCCTAGTAATGATCAGAAAAAACTCATAACTTTTTCAAATAAGCCTACATAACCTTTCTACTTTCTTCTTCCTCATCCCTACCCAAGAAGCAGTTGAGAGGAGATGATCCTTTTCTTGGGGCAGCAACATTCAATAAGCAAACAGCCTTAATAAGATGTGTGGATCAAGAGGTGGTGATGAAGGTGGAGTCAGAAATACGTGTGAATCAGGCTAGGCATGGTGGCTTATATCTGCAATCCTAGAACTTGGGGAGGCTGAGGCTGAGGTGAGAGAATTGCTTGAGCCCAGGAGTTCAAGACCAGTCAGGGCAGTATAGTGATACCTCATATCCACAAATAAATAAGTAAATAAAAATTGGCTAGGCATGGTGGTGCATGCCTGTAGTCCTAGATACTTGAGAGGCTGAGGTGGAAGGATCATCTGAGTCCAGGAGGTCGAGGTTGCAATGAGCCATGATTGTGTCACTGCACTTCAGCCTGGGCAACAGAGTGAGGCTCTGACTCCAAAGAAAGAAGGAAGGGAGGGAGGGAGGGAGGGAGGGAGGAAGAAGAAATATGTGTGAATCATTTTATGAGGAAGGCCACCATGCTACTGCTCAATAACATCAGGTGCCCATGGACTGTAAGACACATGGGAGGTTCTTCAAATGTCTTCATTATTAGGTCATGTTTGAGTGTCTTATCATTGGCAGAATACAAATATTCTGTGTAGCCAAAAACATAACATGAGCTAGTGTTAAGGGGCACAATGTTGTGCTTGGAGTAAGCTGACCAGACTGGAATAGCAGCATTGTAATCAATGTGGTGAGGCATATTTTAAAGCTACAAGCAGGGAGTCAAAGGTCAGATATATACAGTCAATCCATCAGAATTTAGTGGTCATGAGAACTTATGCAATGAGATCTCCCCACCATGAAGCAAATGTGTCGACTTTTGCCAGAAGTCACAAATCTGACGTGCAGCTGTAGATTCTGCATTAAATATAGAGAGTGAGGCTCAATCATCCTTTTAATCACAGTTTATTTTATCAGAGAATGAGCCCTGTATGTTTTAGGGATCCAGACAAAGAAGAAGAAAGCGTATAACACCCAAATCATTATTCAAGTAGCTTGCTTCAATTCTGTATCCTGCTCCTCAGCTTCACTAACAAGTAAGACAGTAAGGGGGAAGGGTCCTTACTCCACTCAGTGCCAATCCATTTGGTCAAAGCATTTGCTTCTCAATCTCAATTAGTCTTCTCATATCCCCTAACCAGGACTCTAAAGTGCCCTTGTTTTTGTTGTTGTTGTTTGTTTGTTTTCCGGAAAGCCATGTCTTATCCTCATCACGAAAACTGTCAAGAGTTGTGAAGAGTTTGAGATTTTACTTTACTTACAATCTCATATACCAGTATATCATGGTTTCATAGATGTTGGCAGAAGATAAGAGATTTCTGAGTCAGAAATTTGCATTAGTTCCCCTTGTCCCCTGCTTCAAATCTCACAGGAGAAATCAGAAGCAGCCATCGAAATGTTGACATATAAATATTCTTCTTAATATCGTTGGAGACCAAAGCTGTTGAAATAAATGTAACAGAAAGTGTCTGAAGAGTTATCTCAACGGAATCCACCCTTTGTTTTCCCACTGCCCTGGCTTCTGAAAAATCTTTCCATAAATGTGTGTGGTAATTTCTTGGAGTTCAGGGTTGATCAAGGAAAAAGGACATGACCACTAGATGGCAGTAGCATACAATATGCTTCATTTGGACAATGCTTTAAAAGGTTGCAGGAGGGAAAGTCCCTCATAGCAGGAGACCTTCCAGAGGCAACAGCAGATAGCCACCACTCAGAGGAGGGAAGAGAAGAGTGCAAGGCAATGCTCAAGAGAGTAAAGAATTAGAGAGAAGGCTTATGTGTCTATGTGATGTCACTCAGTCAGGTATGGAGTCTCTGGTATGGAAAGCTACCCTGGGCAGCAGAGCTTGGGACTTTTTTCTAGTCCCAAAGTAAGTCTTGTGTATGGTAGCAAATGTTGAGTGCAGTGCAGTTTTACAGGGAATGCAAAGCACACAGGCTCTCTAGATGGCCAAAGTTATGCTTATTTAGGGCCTCATTTAAAGCAATTGGATGTGTAAAAATTTAATTTTGACTCCAATGAGCTTTGAGCTAATGGTCCTAGCCTTCTGGAAAGAAATAAGCAACATAGAGACAGTATGCAGGGACCATCTTTAATTCATTTATATAACAATCCATGTCCTGGCCCCATGCTGTTTTACAATCTAAGTTGTATGTTATTTTCTAGTGTCTGAGTTGGAAGCCAGCGATAAAGCATACTAAAGACTCAGAACCCTTTAAGGATACGAACTAGGATTTAAAAGCCAGTTCTCAGTCAGTCTGCCCATTTAGTGGATAGGTAGGGTGGGGGTAGGGGGAGCCAGCAGAATAGACTTGAAAAGCAGACAATTTTGATTTGATGCATGATCCCAGCTATCTATAAAACTTAGTGTTATCTACGCACATGCAGCAAGATAGGTTGGCCACCACAAATCTCTTATCCCATTCACTCCCTTTAGTAGCCAATAAGTAATCTAGGGGTATGCAGTTATCTAACACCATGGCTACTTAAGTATAGTGAGATATAGCTAAGAGTTCCAGTCCTTGGGTTGTTTGCCTAATTTATGTTTGTAATTCCATGGGTATGGCTATCTGTGTTTATTTTAGTTGCTCTGTGTTGTTTCAAACATATGCTGTTCCTACTGCCTCCAAAATTAGTACTGGGAAACTATTTGGAAAGCTTATTCGTGGCATTGGAAAGTTGCAGTTAGTGTAGTCTTGGGGTAGAGAAACAAGTCTTCAGGGGAAGAGACTCCACTGCTGAGTAAAATTCAACTGGAATTTCGCACGAAACCCAATGCAGGAAATATTCTACAGGGCTGGATGCGGAGATTATGATAGAGGATACCATCTGATTTCTTTACAAGACCACCAGGCTTCTCTGCTGCCTGTATTCTTTGTGTTCTTCTGAAGGGAGGTTTGTGTGACTTAGTGAAATTCCATATGGTCTTAATAGAAGAATAAAATTTTATAATCAAATAAGTTTCAGCTATCCACCTTGCATTCAGTACCTGAGTTAACTAAATTTGTGATCTCAGCCCACCATTGCCTACATATCTTTGCAAGATTTGCCTCTAGATATGGTTGTTGAATGTCAATGGCTAGTGGAGTAGGCTCATCTTGAGAAGTGAAGTTTATGGTGGAGCTTTGCCAGGAAACTATTATGCAGTATGTTCTAAAATCAGGTTAGCAGAAGCAAACCCTGCTTGAGGTTGGATTTACTATCTTATATATTGCTGTGATTAAGGCTATATGAGGGTTTAGTTTGGTAAGCAGTTGTATGTTCCTTCTTTCTTGGATTGGTGTGTGTTGTGCTTGAGTTTCCTGCCGATTGCCAATAGTAAATTGCATCGGTGTGTTCCCTTGGTTGTGAGACAAGCTTTGCAGGAAAAATCTAGTCTAGCCACATACCAAAATAGATCCTGAATTATGAAGCACTCACATATGGGATCCTCACATGTGAACCTAGTTATTTAAAACATTGATATCAATTGTATTATGACATTTGTCCCATTTCTGTTCCTGTGAATTGTGAAACTGATGTGTTTCAGTGGGAGATCGAATGTTCCACTGACTCCATTCTAGGGGAAATTTTCATAAGGAAGTCATTTGTGTACTTTTTTTTTTTTTTTGAGTTGGAGTCTCACTGTTGCCCAGACTGGAGTACAGTGGCCGCTCCCGGCCACCACAACCTCAACCTGCTGGGCGCTGGCGATCCTTCCGCCTCAGCCTTCCAAGTAGCTGGAACTACAGGCATGTGCTACCACACCCGGCTAATTTTTGATTTATTGTAGAGATGAGGTCTCGCCAAGTTGTCCAGGCGGGTCTCGAACCCGTGGGCTCAGGCAATCCACTCACAGCCTCCCAAAGGCGCGGGATTACAGGCTGAGCCACCGAGCCCGGCTTGTGTACTTTTTTAAAGACAAAAATTATCATTTTATTTTTTCCTTTACAGTTTTTTTCTGAGTCCAGTGATCTTTATTTAACATGTTCCCATACAAAATTTTCCTTTACATTTTTAAAAATAATGTCATTTTATTAACTTAACAACTGTAGGAAGTGTAGTGCTATTTTCTTGTTCATTACTAAAATTAAAAATTTAAACTTTAGATTCAATGGATATGTGTGCAGTATTTTACGTGGGTATATTGAGTGATAGTAAAGTTTGGGCTTCTATTAAGCCCATCACCCAAATGGTGAGCATGGCACCCAATGGATAGTTTTCCAATCCCTGCTTCCTCCCCCTGCTTCAGAAGTTTCCATTGTCTGTTGTTCTCATCCTTATGTCCATGTGTACCCAACGTTTAGCTCCCACTTGTGAGAACATGTAATATTAGATTTTCTCTTTCGGTGTTAATTCCCTGAGAATAATTGCCCCCAGCTGCACCCAGATTGCTGCAAAGACAATTCAGTGTTTCATGGCATATATGTACCATGTTTTCATCATCCAGTCAACATTGATGAGCACCTAGGTTAGTTCCGTGTTTTTGCTATTGTGAGTAGTGCTGTGATAAACATATGAGTGCAGGTGGCTTTTTGGTAGAACAATTTATGCTCTTTGGGGTCTATAACCAATAGTGGGATTGCCAGGTTTAACGATAGAGTTTTACTATTTTAACTTATCTGAGAAATTTCCAAACTGCTTTTCACAGGGAATGAACTAGCTTACATTCCCAGCAACAGTGTATGAATGTTCCCATTTCTCTGCAGCCTTGTTGTTTTTTTGAATTGTAAATACCAGCAATTTTAACTGAAATGTCATGGTGTCTCACATAATGGTTTTGATTGGTATCGCTCTGATGATTAATAATGTTGGGCAGTTGTTCATGTTTGCTGACCACCTGTATGTCTTCCTTTAAGAAGTGTCTGTTTATGCCCTTTTCTCAATTTTTAATGAGGTTTTTGTTTTTTTCCTGTCAATTTGTTTAAGTTTCTTATAGATTCTGAATATTAGTCATTTCTCAAATGCATAGTTTGCAAGTATTTTCTCCCATTTTGTAGGTTGTCTATTTACTCTATTGATAGTTTATTTTGCTGTGCTGAAGCTCTTTAGTTTATTTAGGTCTCACTTGTCAAATTTGCTTTTGAGAACTTGGTCATGAATTCATAGCCTAGGCTGATGCCCAATAGAGTGTTTCCTAGGCTTTCTTCTAGGATTTTTGTAGTTTGAAATATTTTGTGTCGTTAATTCATCTTGAACTTATTTTTGTACGTGGTGAGAGGAAGGGGTCTAGCTTCATTCTTCTGCATATGGTTAGTCAATTTCCCCAGCACCATTTCTTAATAGGGTTTCCTATTCCCCAGTTTTTATTTTTGTCAACTTTGTCAAAGATCAGTTGATTGTGGGACAGCAACTTTATTTCTGGGTTCTTTATTCTGTTCTATTACTCTATTTGCTTAGGTTTGAATCAGTACAATGTTTTTGTTTTTATTTTTATTTTATTTATTTATTTATTTTATTATGGTATTGTGTGGTACAGTTAGGGGTTAGGTATACAAAAATGCTTTGTTCAGGCACCCTTGTTGATAAGAGGTGTCTCCCCACCCCCAGGCAGATATTTTCCACCATTAAGCCCATCGCCCTCACCCTCCCCCCGCCCATGGTTTCCCACCACTGTCAGTCATTTTCTTGTGGTAATACACTGGATGATCAAGGTCTACTATATGAGTGAGACCATGTGATACTTAGTTTTTTGTTTCTGAGAGAGATCACTCAGTATTATGGACTCTAGTTCCATCCAGGTTGCTGCGAAATTCATGATTTTGTTCTTTTTTATGGCTGCGTAGTATTCCATTGTGTATATGTACCACATTTTTTTAATCCAGTCCTCTTTTGATGGACAGCATGGTTGCTTCCA
>CAUYQG010049972.1:0-12283 GCA_963574415.1 Tarsius wallacei | reverse complement strand
GAAAGTATTCCAGGTGATTGAGAAAGATGGAACCCTCCCCAAATTTTTCTATGAAGCCAACATCACATTGATACCCAAGCCAGGGAAAGACCCAACAAAGAAAGAGAACTACAGGCCAATATCTTTGATGAACATAGATGCCAAAATTCTCAACAAGATCCTAGCAAACTGGATTCAACAACACATCTCAAAAATCATCCATCATGACCAAGTAGGATTCATCCCTGGGACACAAGGTTGGTACAACATTCGCAAGACAATAAATGTAATTAAATACATCAACAGACATTCAGAACAAAAACCACATGATTATATCATTAGATGCAGAAAAAGCTTTTGATAAAATCCAGCACCCCTTCCTGATTAAAAACCCTCGAACACCTAGGAATACATGGAACATACCTCAAAATAGTAAAAGCCATCTACGAGAAACCCACAGCTAGCATACTCCTAAACAGACAAAAATTGGAACCATTTCTCCTGAAAACTGGAGCAATATAAGGATGCCCACTCTCTCCCCTCCTGTTCAATATAGTATTGGAAGTCCTAGCTGGAGCAATCAGAAAAGAGAAGGCGATCAGGGGTATCCAAATAGAAAAAGAGGAAGTCAAGTTATCCCTCTTTGCTGACGACATGATTGTGTACCTTGAAAACCCAAGAGAATCTGTCAAAAGCCTCCTTGCACTGACAAAGGACTTTGGCAAAGTCTCAGGGTATAAAATAAATGTCTAAAAGACAATCGCATTTCTTTAAACCAATAATAAACAAACAGAAACCCAAATAAAAAAATACAATCCCATTCACAATAACCACAAAAAAAAATGAAATACCTTGGCATCTTCCTAGCCAGAGATGTGAAAGACCTTTACAGTGAAAACTATAAAACACTGCTCAAAGAAATCAAGGATGACACAAACAAGTGGAAAAATATTCCATGCTCATAGATTGGAAGAATCAATATTATAAAGATGTCCATCTTACCTTAGGCAACCTACAGATTTAATGCAATACCCATCAAATACCAGCAATATTCTTCTCAGAGCTAGAAAAAACAATACAGGAATTCATATGGAAACACAAATGCCCAAGAAGAGCCAGAACAATCCTCGGCATTTTCAAAAGATGGAGTGAAGGCAAAAGTCCGAGGTCAGACAATCCCAGAGTGGAGGCCTTGCCTCATAATAGCTGCACAACTGAGGAGGCTTCCACTTTGTGTTGGAAAGACAATTTTTGGATTTTAATTCATTTGCATTTCTTGTACATGAAATAATCAATGAAACAAGCAAACAAGAAATCATTGTGTCTAAAATGCAAACCACTAGGCATTTGGAAGCTCTGAACCATCTATGACTTCGCTGTTAAAAGTTGTTTTTCTTTCTTTTCAGAAGGACTCTTGGCCTGATGTGAGAGGAAATATTCTAATTTTGTAACTTTTTAGTCCAAAAAAAGATTTCAAAGTCTCTTTGGGCATTTAAAATACAGAGCCACAAACTGCCCATAAAAAAAGCAATTATGGTCTTCTTTGAAGTGAATCAAATGATCAGTCCCTTTACATTGATGAATTA
Organism: Tarsius wallacei; assembly: GCA_963574415.1. NCBI lineage: Eukaryota > Metazoa > Chordata > Mammalia > Primates > Tarsiidae > Tarsius > Tarsius wallacei. The sequence continues at coordinate 10,718 of CAUYQG010049972.1, read as the reverse complement.
ATGTTTTCACTTTTTGAACTATGTAGTATCAACAGTGTTCGCCTAGGGTTCAGGACCAGAAGTATGGAGAAAGTGATACCTCTTAGTACCTGTGCAGGACAAGTCTTACACTGTGGCTTTTTAAACAGCCATACATTGCACACTGAGCACTGGTTACGGCAGGCATCATGCTACCTAGGTATAGACACCCAGGACTGACTTTTCACAATTGAGTGAAGACATGTGGCGATAGGAAGAGAGAGGAACAACGGCATGGGACAACAGAGCATGATCTTCAGTAACTTTTCCTCTCATTTACCCTTGGCACATATTAACATAAGATCCCTTTATTTTAAAGAAACCCAAGTGAGTGAGTCAGTGGCTTGCTTAAGGTTCTAGCCTTAGTAGAGAGAATATAAAAGTACACAAGTTTAAGTTCATAGTTCTGTGCCCTGTTTTCATACTTTCTGAACTCAGCACCAGGCTTCACCAAACTTTGTCTGGAAAAAGCAGTTCATTCTTGAAGAAAAAAGCCCCCAGTTTTTTCTGGCTTCCTAGTATTCAGTGCTGATCATAGTCCATATTGTGTGAATTTTATATCAACAGGATCCTGGTTATGGTGGTGGGTGGTGGCTGTGGTATTGGAGTAAACCCCCAAAATGAAGTAAAGAACAATTTTGTCTTAGTCCATTCAGGCTACTGTAATAAAATACCACAAACTGGGTGACATAAACAACAAATATTTATTTCTCATGGTTGTGGAGGCTGGCACCAGATCAAGGCACCAGCAGACTCAGTGTCTGGTGAAGGTTTGCTTTCTCATAGATGGTGCTTCTTTTTGTGCTCTCACATGGTGGAAGGAATGATCAAACTCCCTTGGGCCACTTGTAGGGGCAATAATCCCATTCTTAAAGGCTTCAGTCTCATGACCTCATCACCTTTCAAATGTCACACCTCCAAACACCATCACATTGCAGGGTAGGATTTCAACATATGAATATCGAGGAGACACAAACATTATGACTAAAGCTACTTTCAATAGTGTAACTGGAAAACTAGAAGGAACAAACTGAGGTAACCCATATAATAGCCTTAGGACAGGGTCTGGCAGGTGGTATCACTTCACAACCATTAGCTATTATTATTTATTAACACAGAGTATGAATTATGTTTAAGAAACAATATTTTTAATCAAATTACTGTAATGATTCCATTCATTTTAGGTGGCTTAGGAAAAAAAGCTTTCTCAGTACAAGACATAAGAGCAAACACACTTGACTTGGAATAGCCCCTGGGAAAGAAAATACAAGCAGAGACCTTCCCAAGGCTTGAGATAATGATCATATTTCACCTGAGGAGGATGGTTTTGTGGGTTATAAATTGATGTTCAGTCCAAGTGTCACTCATAATATCATTTAGCTCTTCAGAGGATTTTCCTCTTCAAGGAAAATGAGGGTGACAAACAGATGTAGCTGATCTCGTGAAGAGTCTAGAAATGATGTCTCTACAACTCATAAGTGTCAAAATGACAGCATGAGTGTGTCCAACTCTCTGTCCCCTGGCCAGGTGACTTGTAGAATGATGCAGTCAGACAGGTTGGAGAGAGGGAGAAGGAGAAAAACAATTATCCTCTAAAATAGATGGAAGCATCTTGTTCACCAAATGTTCGTCCTGATAACTAGCTGGCTTTACACATGTAGTAAGTCAGCTACTTCCTTTGTCATTGATTCTGTACATTTTAAAACAACCTGAGTTTCACTTGGGGAGTGTGTGATCACACAGACGTACGTTTCTAAGAACATTCTGTTTATGGCCAGTGAAGAATGCTAACTCTGTGGTTCTAATTAAGGCCATCAATGAATTATACTATGCCTCTTTTTAGTTACTTGAATGATCAGTTCTCCTCTCTCACTCCACTCATTCAAATGGAATTCTCTGAGAATGGCATAGGTTATTTATTAGAGTTCATTCTGCATTGTTCATTAGTAGTGAATACTGCTATTTCATTCATAAACGACGAGGTTCTTAAGTTTATACGTTTCTTTTTGTCTATTGTTTGGAAGGTCCTGCGTTTGACATAGTATGAACTACACTGCCACATTCTGCATCTTCTAGGAATTCACAGTCTACAAAAAAGGATAAGACCACATCATAAATATAATGCACAGTAAACTAAATGATTCAAGTTAGAAAGTGCTGAGAGAGACAGGAGAAAGGAGAAGTCCCAGAGTGGGTTTCCTTGCCCTAAACCATGACAACAGGTATTGCTAGACCAGAACTCTCTGAGAGCCATGGCCAAGGATATAGATGTCATGTGCTGGCACAATGCTAGGCATGTGGAAATCATTAGGGGGTAAAATAGACAAAGAGTTTTGCTCTTAAATTTCTGTAGGAGATGAGGGGGATGATGATAGGCAATGACCAATGTTCACAATAAATTATATGTGAACTTGGTAATTCTTATGGAGGAGAAAAAAGAATAGCTCTCTCCAGGAGTACTTCATGTACCCTGGAGTAATTCGTCTGGCCTATCAAGATGTGCCAAATTCTCTGCTATGTTAGGGTGCTATACCATTTTTAAATTGTAAATGAAACCACAGTTAATCAGTAGAGATCCTCACATACGAAGGAGCACGTAAAATATGTATGCGTGTGTATGTATGTGTGTATATATACACATAATCATGGTGTTTCACCATTTAGATCTAGAAAAGTGAAAAAATTAGTGTTTAACTAGGTACACTAAGAAATACCAATGAAGGTGTGGATTTTGGCGTTGTCAAATCACAAAATTAGTTAGACAATTTTTTATGAGCTGAACCAGTGGATTTAGTAATACACCTGGTCAATTCAGTCAAAAAATGTCAAAAATTATGTGACAGAATTGACAGGTGTTAGACTGACTGGTCCATTCCATCAAAGCAGTAGAACCATTTGTGCTTGTAGATACATTTCAGACCCAATATAGAAAAAGAGAATTTGGGGACTTAACACTGGAGTAATCTCTCTGAGGGACAATTTGACTCAGAGAATGGACAAAGTCATCATATTGTAATACCATTCCAGATTGATGGTAAATTTCAGTCATAGCACAACCCTAAAACCAGTTCATGGCCATTATTGCAAATAAATCAAAGCTACTATCATGCCTGTCCTGGCCCCCCTCGCACAATTGACTATTGGGACTTAGTTTGTACTTTAGTTGAAAAGTCCGAAGGTTTGGGGGACCAGGTTTGATGCTTCTGTTTTGGCATAAATGAATCTCCTTGAAGGTGGTATTAGGAATATGGGTGGAATAAATCTATGTTTTTAGTATCATCAGTGCCACAGATTAGGATGAAAAAATGTCTATTTTAAATATTTTCAACTCAGCACTGCTCACAATGGTGGTTTCTTTATGATGGAAAGCAGGCAGCTAGAATAAAAACTTGGGATTTAAAGGAAGTTAAATATGTCCATACCTCAGTTTCTGGTAAGTTGTCCCAGTGCTTGGTATTTATCCTCTGGGGGAAAGTATGAATTTTAAGAAACCATGATAATGGCCCCAAGAATCCTCCCTTGGACCCCCATGGCCAGGAGACATGTGCATCTGCATAAAGTCTACTACATTAGAGACCAAAAGGGCCCGCCAGCTTCTCCCACGGTCTTAAGTTAACACTTGTCTTTGTGTAGTTCACTCTTTTCTGAACTTGAAATCCAATTGGCCAACAATTAAAGCCAATTAGCACGTGAGGAAAATAAACCAAAGACTCTCCCCCTGTGCTTTCCATGGCTTGATAGAAAGCTAGTTAGCTCAAGGCATTAGCATAGTTGTGTATCAGGCCAGGCGTATAACGGAGACTAGTTGGCTTAAAGTATTAGAAGGCTGGGGCAGCGGCTGGCGCAGCAGAACTGTGTTATTCTGAGCTAACAGCTGCCAAACATTCTTGACAGGAGATGAGGCAGATGTCCAAGGACAATCAAAGAGAGAAGAAAGTTTAAGCCAACGTTTGCCTATCTCATATTCTCTGCTTGATCCTCAGCCTCAAAGACAACGCACAGCTGCTGCACTTCAAGGTCTAGAGGCTGATCCCAACTCCCAGCCCACCCCCACACTCCTGCTTATTCTCTGAGAGCTGGACTCAGCTTTCCTATCAAGCCCTCCTTGCAGGTCATCTCACTGGAGAGAGTGGGTCTTCTTGGTGACTTTTTGATTTTCTGAACACTCACAATGTTTAGGTCAAAATTCCACAGTATGTGATAATCATAAGATTCGGGACTAAAACATCCTCTACAGGTCAACTCTAAATGGGCCAGCTTATCAGGAGACAAGATACGTGGTGGCCAAAGCAGCGTATCCTTAGAGGTAAGAAATCATCGGTTCAAACATAAAGTGAAGAAAAGAGGAACAATCCATGTGAAATCTAAATGTTGCGGATTTACTCTCAAAGCTGCAGACATTTTGTTTCAGAGAAAAAAATAATATAAAGGATGTGGGGATCAAAATTAGAGCACAAATATCCTTTCTGGATAAAGAGGCATAACATGCATCTGTACTGAAAGCGTTTGTTAAAACATTGGCATGTTATCGCTCTTGGGGGGAGAGGAGGGGGATTTATTTCTCATCAATGCTAAGAGACATTTCATGTCCTAGAGTACAGCAATATGCTTGTTTACTAAAATCTTTTATTGTTATACTTTACACAGCATGCCAAAAATAGGCAACTCTTTCACATTTTTAAACATCTGAGATGAATGAAACAGCAGAATCTTCTCAATTAAGAGACCTGTGTAATTGTCAAAATTGTTGAGAACACATTGTTCTACAGATGAGGAAGAACTCAAAAATTTAAGTTTCAAAGTTTTTCTACATACCTTACTCCTGATAAGAAATGCACACTTACCATATTAGATTCTAATTATTTGATCAAAATATCAATTCTGGTTCCACCTCATGCCCATGAGTGAGCCTCTGAGCTAGTGTACCCTCTTAGACACATTAATATTGCCAAGACCAGGGCATAGTATGTGTTCAGTGTGTCTATTGAGTGAATAAATGAAAAATGAATAGACTTAATCCTATGCCAAACCCATTGAAAAGACATGCTAATAATGCCCCTGTAATTGAGTTACGTATAGAAACAGTAGAAAGCTATATTTTTAGGGGATTACCTGAAAAAGAACTCAGTATGAAATAGTTTCTTTTAAAAGCACTAATTAGTTAGTTCTCTTATTTTCACAAAAATATCTATTTAAAAATAACTATTAGAATTAGAGAGGGTTTTAAAAATTACATCTATTTCTACCCCGACAACTAATTACGGGGATAACTTTCACACATATTACCACTGCAGGTGCAAATATTTAATTGTGTGTGCAAGCCAGGTGGTGAGGTGACTCCTTAACTACGTGTTCAATTGTGTCTGCGCTAGTTGCCCCTTCAATTAGCTGTGGGTTCAAAAAACAGAGACCTAGCTGAGGCCCTATTAAAATAAGGCCTATATGTTCCGCAGCCTTTTATCTGTAAAGGGGGAAGGGTTTTGCATTTTGCATTTATTTGAGCTGCTTCTAGTTGGGGCCTGGGGGAGTCACTTTCAGGGAGTTAGTTAGCCCAGAGCAGCTGGACTGGGCCTGATAAGAATTGCACACAGTTGCACACAAAGTGGTCAGCTCTCCTCCATAGCAAATTTGGGTAGTAAACCAAGATCCCCATTAAAAGCCACGTGGCTTGCTTATTTGGAAGGTGTTTGTAGATCATGTGGAAATTTTCCCTGGAAGATCAGAACAGGAAAATTTGCTCAAAACATTCAAAACAGGCAAGCACTTTTGATGGTGTTACTTTAATTATTTTAGCAGCTCTTCACCCTTTGAGAGGTCAAAAGGCTATTTTAGATTATGCATGATACTATCTGAGAATCTGCAGGGTTAAAATTTGCCCAAGGATGAGAATTATGAAAAATGAACTTGTGTTGAATCCTATACATTTGGGAAGGGAGTGATTTAAACAGTAAAAATTAAAGTTGATGACTGAATGTCAGTTTTTGTCCACTAGATGCATGACTTCAGACTTGCTACTTAACTTCTTTGATTCTTTAATATCTTCTCTTTGAAGCAGAACCAGTAATATCTATGTCAAAGGGCTGTGTGAGGGCTAACATAGATGTACTTAAAGTAACTTGTATGATGCTAAGTCCAGGATGTATATTCCATAGAGAAAATGCTTTTGCCTTTCTCTAGCAGAAAAGAATGCTAAGGAAATTTCTATTCAGCTACACTGCGAATGAACTGGGGGAGAGAACTGTGAGACATTCTGAAAATGTCTTCAATTTTTACCCTTCAAAAGTTGATGATCGTGTTCACATCTGCAGTAATGTATTAGTCGATTTTTAGCTGGAACAATAAATCACAGCCCTCTAAATCTCAATGTTTACATTTTTAGAAAACTTAAATATGTTTCAATAATCCAGCATCATTCTATTTTTGATATTTTCCTCTATAACCTCTGGCTGTTCATTCTTAGGGGAATGCAGATTTAGAAACGGGGGGTCACATTTTTGTTCATCATTCTTATTTTTGTCTCTTTTAAAATCTTATTTATTTGCAATTGCTGACTTTTTATGATGCTTATAGGATGCTATGTAGCAAAGGTGATTAAAAATTGTGTCTTCAAGTATAGGGTCCCTAGTCATATTATTCATACATACATATACCAGGAGTGCCGAAAATGTATACAAACTGTAAGAGATGTTATCTGTCAATTACTTTTAGTTTGCCATAATCAGAAGTGTCTGGAAGCTGATAGTAACCACTTTGAGTATCTCTTGTAGTTGCAGAAGTCAAACGTGACTTGTATTCATCTTTTGTTATTGGTATATATCGAGTATTACAATTTTTTTTTAAGTTGAGAAAGCAGGTCTTATTGAGAGAACAGAAAAGCTCCCAGAGTGGTAGGGGACCTGAGGGGGTTGCCTGAGTATTACAATTTTAATACAGTTTTTTTCCTTTCGTAAAATGTGTATACATTTTCTGGCACCCTCTGTATATATACATGCACATATTCATACACATACACATATATACTTACCCCCAAGGCTTTTCTGAGCTTTACAGCACTCAATAGTGATGACTTGGATGCATTAATGGCAGCCTGCCGGTGGGCAAGTGTTTGCCCTGGGCACAGGGATTATGGAAATGCTACGTCATTAATATGGATGCATTCCCCTGTGATATGTTGGAATGACCAAGGAATTAAACCTGGCACCAGGAAAGTAATGACTCTTCCTTTAGAAATCTGGGTATTTTCCTATAAGAAAAGGATTGGCAGTAGCAGAAAACTGCTGGAATTGGGGGTGGTGATTGATAGTAGTGGAAATCTGTGGGGGTTGGGGGGACACTCCCCATCAACAAGGGTACCTGCATAACGAACATTTGTATACCTAACCCTGAATTGTACCTCACATCTTTAAAATTAAAAACTTAAAAAAAGGAAATCTGGGTATTTTCATTGCCTGATCTGGATACATGCATTGACACTGGTCTGACTGTGTGTCCCCTCCGAAATGTGTGTTGAAACTTAATTTCTAATGCAACGGTACTAAGAGGTAGGGCCTACAGGTGGTGATTAGGCCATGAGTGTAGAGTCCTTACAAAAGAGCTTGGGGGACAGAGTTCTTCCCTTGCATCCCCTTTTGGCCTTCACCTTCCATCACGTGTGGACACAACATGGGTCGCTTATGCCATACAAGGATATAGCAACTAGGCACTATCTTGGAAGCAGAGACTGGGCCCTCCACAGACACTGAACCTGCCAGTGCCTTGGTCATGGACTTTCTAACCACCAGAATTGTGAGAAATGAATTTATGTGACTTAAAAATTACCCAGTATCGGGTGTTTTGGAAGAGCAGCACAAATGAACTACGTTAACTAAGGAAAGATTTGGGATTGCTAATCTCTTGGCTTTCCTCTAAATAGGGATGAATTCAGGTGAGAGACTTTCAAATTCAGAAGGATACTGACACTTGTGTTAAGACTTGGGGTGGCAGTCATTCTCACAATGAACTCACTCCTATGATCTTGTTGTCGCCCAAGGATAGGAATGGGTGGGGTGGAAATTCTGCTATAAGGAAGACACACAAAAGACCCTGAGCCTAGGCACCATCAAGTAATTTCCATTCACTGTGTAATGTGAGAAGCCCACTACTCCCCAAACAACACTTGCGTTTTGACAATGACCTCCTCCCATTTTCCCAGCTCCTGTCCTTGGGAACTTGAAAACAAATGCTTCCTGGGTGCTCAGAGGTGACAGAATGAAGCCCATTTAGAAAGGCTCTGGGAGCTGAGACTGACAGGTATAAGAAAGTCTAATTGGTGCCCAATAGTATTTTTTCTGTGATAATTTTCTACAGTTGCTGGAATTTGCTGATGATAAAGACAGAAAATAAAAAACCCTTTGTTACTTTGAATATAAAATCATCATCATCATAATAACCTTTTATTAAGGGATTACCAGGGCCAGGCTCTGTGCTAAGTGCTTTGCATATATTATACATTTTGTGTGTGAATTAAAAGTCACATTCTTGAAAATTTAAAATAAATTGGACCAAAACCTTCATCTTTTGTATAGTGGAAAACCCAGTGGCTGCCCCAAAGTCTCAGAGACTCTCTGGAGCACGTTTTTTCTGGCCTGTTTGACCTGATCTGGTTCTGATTTCTCTTAACCCATTCTCTCACCAGCATCTCTCCTCCTGTGTCTCTTCCCTGTTTCACATCTACAGGACCATGAACCATCTCTTTCCATGACTGTTTTCCAGAAATCCACTTGCATAAAGCATTCGGGTACATAGAAAACTTTAATAGACTAAAAGAAAAGCAGAACAAACAACCAAAGACATAATGTTGGCTCTCTTGCTACCCCAGCTGACTAGTTTCTCCCCTCACACTCCATTTTTGAGTAGGGCAACTCTCCTGTCAAACTGACATGAGGCACTTGGGTGAGTCTTTCTGGCTTCAAATATCCTTGGAGTAGAAATGGGAAGGAGGTGGCTTGACTCTGAAGGACTTACCTACTAAATTGAAGACTGCCTAGAGGGAATAGTTGACAGAGACTGGTGGAGATGTTCTTTATCAAATAAACAAGGCAGAATGAATGCATAACTTAAGACCTGGCTTTTCTCTAGACAGTCTAAGTAAAAAACAAAACAAACCACAAAAAACAAAAAAAGATGGTAACTGTATTGAGCTAAAAACAAAACAACGTAGCTATCAGAATGCTGGCTCATCAAAAGAGTATAGTGCTAATCATATGATTATTCCTTGGTTTGGGGGATCTTGTATAGTATGTTATTATTTTTTTCATCCAATAGTCACAAACAAGTGAGCTTCTGAATCATAACCTTTTTAAATAGCTGAGTCACCATGTGGCATGAATATAGGGAAATGATTCCAAACCATATTTCTTGTAATACATTTTCCCTTTTCCTGTATTAATTGTTTGTAATGCCCTAACAGGTAAGCACAATGTGTTTGGCACAGGGACAGCCAGTCATGACACAGACAGCAGAAAAATGAGCTAAAAACAATACTTTTGTGGAGCTAGACTCATTCACTCGTTAAAAGTGTGAATGTCCACATATTCTTGTGAATTCCTTTCTTAGATATTTCTCTTTTGTTTTAGAGACAAACATCAACTTTAAGAAGAAGAAGGGTTGGAGCCCACCTGCTCAACCCTTAGTTCCCAGAATGAGGTCACCAGTGCCCAGGACACTTCCAGTAAATCAGTGAGTTTCCACAGGAAGTAAAAGCGGAGGATGGGGGTGGGGGGAAGTGAATTGGAAAAAACCAAATTTCAAAGTTGGATTTTGAAAGGATTATTAATATAAACAGCCTTGGTAAAAATGACATTTACATTTATTTTTAAAAATTGGTCAATATCCCATACAGTTACATGCAATAGGTCTTTAAGACAACCACATACACCCAAAGAGTAACTGAAAATATTCTTCCTCAATTCTCAGGATGGCACTCATCTTCTTGGGAATGGGGAAGGACTTGAAGTGGTTTTGATTCTCCTCCTCCTCTTCTTCCTCCTCCTCCTCCTCTTCTTTCTTATCCTTTCCCTTCTTCATTTGGTTCTGACTCTAACCCTAGTAATCAACACCAGAAATCAAGAAAAGCTGAGGAAGGCCGAGAAGCTGCTGTTTCTGAGCATCCCTCCTTACCTGTTCCCTGTTTCCAGGATTGGAATCCAGTTCTGCCCACAGAAAGCTGTGTGTTGCCCCTCATAGCTCTGGTGTTTTCTTCTTGCTTGGGGCAGTGGGCTATAAGAATGTTGGGGGTCTTTGAATTCTTTCCATCTTAAGCCCAGTGGACTCTTTCAACCCTCAGTGAGCCTAATAGGTGAACTTCCAACAGCAAGGCTGGGGAGAGGTCTGGACTGTTAGGTAAGGTGATTTCTGGGTACAGTACTTACTGTGTTTCTACAGGAAGTGGTGGAGAGAGATAAGTCTGTGTGTGTGAGAGAGAGAGAGAGATAGATTGTGTAGTAGCAACGTTTGTCCCAATTTGGAAAGGATATCATGATAACTTTTTAGACTATTAGATCCTAAAGAATTTCACTGAAGTGGAAGGACCCTAAATTTTCATGAGGTTTATCTCTCGCCTTTTAGCATGCTTGCGTCATAACTCATTTGTTACTTCTTCCTTCTTGGGTCCAGTCAGTATGCTGTTATCAGTGTAATAGACAATCTGTATTACATTCTGT
>CAUYQG010049970.1:0-13242 GCA_963574415.1 Tarsius wallacei | reverse complement strand
CAAAATAGTAAGGGCCATCTACGATAAACCCATAGCTAACATATTGCTAAATGGACAGAAACTTGAAACATTTCCCCTGCAAACTGAAACAAGACAAGGCTGCCCACTCTCACTCCTCTTGCTCAACATTGTGTTGTAAGTCCTAACTTGGGCATACTGGATGATTTTTGAGATGTGTTTTTGGATCCCATTTGCTAGAATCTTGGTGAGAATTTTTGCATGTATGTTCATAAGGGATATTGGCCTGTAGTTCTCTTTTTTTGCTGAATCTTTACCTGGTTTGGGTATCAGTGTGATGTTAGCTTTTTAAAATGATTTGGGGCAAATTCCATCTTTCTCAATTGCCTGGAATACTTTCAAAAGGATTGGTGTGAGATCCTCCTTGTATGTTATATGGAATTTTGCTGAAAAGCCATCCAGTCCAGGGCTTTTTTTGGTAGGTAGTTTTCATATAACAGAGTCAATTCCCTGGGTTGCTATTGGTCTATTTCGTGTTTCAATGTCTTCTTGTTTCAACCTGGGGATGTTGTGTGATGTCAGAAAGTCCTCCATTTTATTTAGGTTATCTAGTTTGTTTCCATATAGGTGTTCCTAGTAATCTCTGATATTATTTTGTACTTCTTTATGGTCAGTTGTGATTTGAACTTTTGTTTTACTGATTGTGATTATTTGGACTTTTTCTCTCTTTTTCTTGGTCATTCTGGCTAGGGGTCTATCAATTTTGTTAATTCTTTCAAAGAAGCAGCTTTTTGTTTTGTTGAGGTTTTCCATGATATTTTTGTCTTGTATGTCCTGTATATGGGTTCTTATTTTGGTGATTTGGATTCTTCTGGTAAAGTTAGGGTTTTAATGGTCTTCTCTTTCCAGCTCCCTTAGGTGATTTGTTAGGTTCTCCAATTGTGATCATTCCATTTTTTTGATGTGTGCTCATAGAGATATATATTCCCCTCTTAGAACTGCTTTCAGCATCCCAGATGTTTTGGTAAGAAGTTTATTCATTTTCATTTGTTTTCAGGAATCTTTCAATTTCTGCTTTGATTTCACTGTTGACCCAGTAGTTGTTCAGCATCATGCTATTTAGTGTCCATGTCTTTGTGGACTTTGGGAAAATTTTGTTGGTGTTGATATTTATTTTTATTCCACTGTGGTCTGAGAGTGTGTGTGGCAAGATTTCAACCTTATGAAATTTGTTTATTCTTGATTTATGGCCAAGGATGTGATCAATCTTGGAGTACGTTCCATGTGTTGATGATTAGAACGTATGGTCTATGGTCTTCAAGTTCTGAGATTCTTTCTTTAGCTAGATTAATTCTGCTTTCCATGTTTGTCATCTTGTTATTTATTTCCTTGATGATATTTTTTATTGTCCAAATTTGTGTTACAAGTTCTTTAAATGTTACATCTTGTCTTTCTTGAGTCTTATTCACTCTTTCCATTCGTTCACTAATCCCTGTTGTATTCTGGGACCAGTTGTTGGTGACATCCATTGTTTGGGCACCATGTCTGATTTTTCAAGAGTTTTGTCTTTGGTACACTTGAGATTGCCTGAGATCTTACTTTGGTTTTTCCTCATTTGTGACAGATCTCTTATTTTTCTCTTTAGTTCTGTTATTCAGTGTCAGTAGGAGAGGCTTTCCCTTCTGATGTTTGCTCAGTCCTCTATTCTTCCTAAATCCAGGCTCCAGATTTGGTGTATTTTGGAAAAGGACAGTTGATGTGAAGCTTTGCTGTCTCTTATAGTTTTTGAAATTCAAATACAGTAGGGGATGAGGTGCTATGATTCAGAAACTACTTGCAAATTACAATGTTCACTTATTGTGGTATGTGTTCCCTAAGACCCACTTCCCACCACTACTCTATATAATGATGCAAAGCAAAAACCAATGCAAAAAACAATTGGACACACACACACACAGACATACACATACACCCCAAAACAAACTAGAGTAGCAACAAAGTGAAACAAAACAAACAACGACAAAAAGCAAGAAAAGTAAACACACACACACACACATGCCTAGCATAAAGTGAATAGAGAAGAAAAACAGAAAGACCAGAGGGGAAAAAAATGGAATTCAGGCCGAACTCTCACACATATATTGACACACACCTTAAACTATAAAAAATGAAAATAAAAAACCCAGAAGAACAAAAGAGCAAAAACAAACCAACAACATCAAAATTGAAAGATGACCAGTCACTCATTCACATACACACATAAACAGAACAACAGGAAGAAAGAAACAGAAAAAGAAAAGAAAAAAATATTTGTGGGGGCAGCAGATCAAACCCTCACGTACACATTCATGTACAAAGGAAAAGTATTTTTAAAATAGATGAACAGTCAATTTTTTTTAAATTTCTTCAAAAATTTTAAAATTAGAAAAATACTTGCTCTTTTGCAGCAGGCTCTGTAATTGTTCCTCTAATCAGTGATCTCCTGCAAAGCCACCTCTTTCACTCTCTCCTCAGTGTCTAAAGCAGGGAAAGAGAAGGGGAAATGGAGGTGGGTAGGGCTGCAGTCCTCCCCTCCCACTCTCCTGTGGTCAGGGAGATCTCCTCTGGTGGGGTGGTATGGGTTTGTCTTTTCACCATGTATGTATGCACGTGGGGTGCCTCAGCCAGGTCTGTCCTGGAATGAAGTTCTCTTATTGTGACTGATATCCAGGCTCTGCCTGAGTTTGTCCCTCTCAGTCATGGTCCAGCTGTGTGGGTCTGACATGCAGAGGATCGCTGGGGAGTAGGGGGTTTGTGTCAACACTGGATCACCAGTGATCACTTTGGAGTTCTTCCTTTTCCTTTTCTGGCCACATCCTTTGTCCCATGGCTGGATCAGGGTAGGGGGAGAGGCACATAGAAATCAGCACTTGTCAGGTCCCTCCAAAGTTTGTGCTTTCAGGATATTTCCTCTGGGTCATGATCAATCACTAAGTAGTTGATCCACCAGTCACAGAGATCAGGTATGTTGCTCCAAGGTGTGCAAGTCAGAGCACTTTCCTGCCCCGCCTTCAAGATAGGGGTGGTCAGCCTGGCTCGGTGGCTCAGCCTGTAATCCCACACCTTGGGAGGCTGAGGTGAGTGGATTGCCTGAGCAGGCGGGTTCGAGACCCGCCTGGGCAAGTGAGACCTCATCTCTACAATAAATCAAAAAATCAGCTGGGCGTGGTAGCGCGCGCCTGTAGTTCCAGCTACTCGGAAGGCTGAGGCGGAAGGATCACCGGAGCCCAGCAGGTCGAGGCTGCAGTGGCCCGGAGCGGCCACTGCACTCCAGTCTGGGCGACGGAGTGAGACTCCAATTCAAAAAAAAAAAGAAAAAAGATAAGGGTGGGGTGCCTCTCTTGTCCTCTTCCATGGGCCTTTGCCCCTGGACTCCCTCTGCAACCCCTGCTGACGGTGCCCTTCCAGAAGCTGAAGTGGTGAGACAAAGTCAGGAGCCTGCAGTCTCTCTCCACTGCACCAGTGAGGGAGAGCCTGTGGCGATATTTTTGCCCAGGCGCCTTTGTCTGTTTAAAAAAAAAAATAATGGCTCTCCCCTTCTGCGACATGGGAAGAGCTGGGGAGGAAGCAGAGAAGCTGCAGCACCAGCTATTGCACCAAGGGTTGGCCACCTGCTCACAAGCCCCCACTTAGACAGTCTCTCCCAGCATTTTCTTCCCAGGTTTGTTGATTTAAAAAAAAAAAGAAAGGAAAAGAAAACAGCGCTCAGCTTTTGCATCCTGGAAGTCACTAGGGTCCAAGCCCAGCAGCTGTGGCACCAGTCACTGCTCCAGAAGAGCCCTGGCTGCTAGCTCCCTAAACCTCACTCAGTCAGTCACTCACATTCCCAGTCGCTCACCAGCATGTACACAAAATTTTCCATACACTCACTCACTCACACAGGGACTCACATATTCTGACTGGCTTGACTGCCCTCTTCCCCCATTTCTTCAAAATTGGATTCTAAATGAATATGACAAACCTATGTATCATTGCAGGGAAAAGTTGGAATATTGTGGAAGCAGAAGGCTAGCCTGGTGGTGAAAGTGCTGGCAGAAAAGGCAGATCGGCCTCAGACAATTCAATAGGGGAAAGGAGGCTGGTGATTTTTTTTTCTTCTTAGCAATATAGTCGAAGATTGTTGCACTTTTACATCTGATAAATTAATTTCTGCGACGTAAAATATGCAGACAGGGCTCTTATTTTGGGAGAACTCCATGTGCTTATGGGTAAAGAAAATTGGTTGTTGCATTTTTTAAATTAAAAATTGTGACTGTTCGTTGTTGCACCTATGTGCATTTTGGGGATCTATGACTCCCAAAAGTTTGAAACTACTCTTTATACAGATTTGTGTGTGTGTGTACTCAAAGTAGAAATATCACAGCCTTCTCTCTTTTATTTTTAATCTGCAATGACTTTATGTCCAGATCTTCAGAACCACACTTAAATTATTTTTGAGGTAAGTAATGTTAAAAGTCTAGAGAGAATCTAGAAGATAAATGATCTCCTAGGAGAGTTACAGAAGGCATTACTCTATCATCGAGCTGATAGGATGCCTCTGTTAACTGAAAACCACAGGCAGAAGGAGAGGTTTGCAACACACAGTGAGTCACATCCCTTAAAGTCATCGATGCAGGGACAACTTAAGCCTGATGAGACAGAGCCTTTATAGAAGTTCAAAGCTATATCCTCTCAGGATCGCTTTTCACATTGACTGACACCTGAAACCCGGATCAACACTGAAACTTTGTAGAGATGAAAAAGCAAGGCAGATGGGAAGCTAAATGACAAACTGAATTAGTGGGATGTGTCATATATTCAGCTTCCTGGAGACACAAAATTCTTGTAATACAGGATTATGAATCCTTAGCCCTGAAGAGAGGAGATTTATACAATCATTATGGGGGAAAATAAATGATTCAATGTAGCGAACACCAGAACACTTATTGTACAAGCACTTTCTTCAATATTTTAGAGATACTCTTGCTCTAAATATTGGAAGCCTTGACAAACACATGCATTTTATTGTTTTTGTTTACCTATTATTGCAGCTTATGTAACAATTCGTGTCCTTCAGCATCATAGAACACTTGAGAATTCCACTCACAAATAATGAACCACAAGCCACATAGGCATATCTGAACTCAACAGAGAAGTAAAGAACAAGCTTCCCACACACCTGGAAGAAGATAAAAGACGAAGTATTTGTGAAAGGACATATAGCTACAGAAAATTGTGTCTAAATTTCAATAAGGAATTAAAAACTAGTAACAAAATAACAAAACAATTAACCTTAGAATAATTTTTAAGTAATAACTTTTGAATATGATTGTACAAATGTTTATAAATGTTTACACACACATATAAAAAGTAAAAGAGAGAAAAAAAGAGCAAACAGGCAAAATTACCAATACATCTTTGTCTAGAGAAAAAAATTTTTATATCTTTGAAATTTTTCTCTCGTTAGAATATATGACAGTTTATTTAACGAATCTGAGTATCTGTTTTCAATTCTTCCTAAACATATGATCTTTCATATCTTATGAATATGTAAAATATCAATATATCATACATCAAAAAATGTATAAAATTTGCAAGTTATCATAAAAGCAAGGAAAATATAAATACTTTTGTACGTGCTAATTTTTACAACTATCATACCATTTATGGAGGATATATAATAAAGAACAGATGTTACATTAAAATTTACCTATATGTTATACATATTACCATGTTTGTAGGTACATGTATATTTACAATATATATGTAGTTTTGTATCAAACGTAATAATTTACATTCTTATTTTCATGTTGATAAATGTTTTAAAATGATGTTTAACAGATGTATACTATATATTATAGATGTATTATAACTTATTTAATCTGGTTCACTCTCTTGTACACAGTTTTTCAAACTTTATAAGAAAGACTTTTATAAGAACTAAAAATTCACTAGAATGTGAGCATAAAAAAAAATGGAGTAATTTGTTGTTTACTATTGTATTCCTTGTGCTAGAACAGTGCCTGGCAAATGCCAGATGCTTAATATTTATTGAGTAAATGAATGCTTTGGTTCACATCCTTGAACACAGATTCTATGTCAATTTCTCAAAAAAATTTTCTATGGTAAGTTGTTATTGTAGAATAATTGCATTTAAACTGCAACAGCACTATATATTTTTTTTCTAATCTTTGCTTTATTCAAAGAGGAAAAGTAACATGCTCATTATATATGTTTAGTTGACTTTTTTAAAACATTATTGATTTAAATCAATGTAATTGTGAAAATGCTAATCTCATGGTATTCACTTTGAATACAGGTATTATATTTAAGATATTTTTTCAAAATATTTTGTTTTATAATTTTAAGCTATTTTTTAAATTAATTTATCTTTGAAAACAACTGAAATTGATGATCGTCTCACTTTATTGGTGTTTGTGCTTTCCCTGATTTAAAATGCAATGTACTAATCTTGGTTTTGGTGTGCTAGCCTACTTAGAGCTAAAGTAATTAGTAGCTTAAGGCTTAACTCTACCATTCCAGTTTTTTGTTTTCTGTTTGGTCTCTCAGTTTTCTTATTTATTTATTTTCTCATTTCTACATTTCTGTAGGTTACTTGAACACTTTAAAGATTTTTAAAATTTATCATAGCAGTTGGGGGTTTATTTCTTTGTATATCTTTGCAGTGGCTGCTCTATTGATTACATTACATATTCATAACATAAAACAGTCTCCCAGTGTCATTATTTTGTCAGTTCAAGTGTAGAAACATTGTTTTATATCCATTATCTTCATCATTTATAATAAAATCATCTTAAATATTTCCTTTTTAATACATTTAGAACCACATCTGTGTTGTGATTTTTGCTTCAACTGTCAAACATAGTTTAGAAACTTCAAGAAAAGGATAGCCTATTATATTTACCCATATTTTTGCTTGTCGTTACAAAATTCCTACTATTATTCTTTCCTTTCTGCATAAATTTTTTTGGCTATTCTTTTAGGGTAAGTCTACTGACAACAAATTCTATTAGGTTTTCTTTATCTGAAAATGTCTTGATTTCCCCTTAATTTCTGAACAGCATTTTCACTGGATATGAGATTTGAGGAGCAGTTCCTGACTTTCAGCACTTGAAAACATTGTGCCACCATCTCCTGACATCTAAGTTTTTGATGAGGAATGCTTTCCAACTGCTCTCCCCCCCTGCCCCATGTACAGGTATGGTGGTGTTTATCTCTCACACTGGCTGCTTTTCTTTGTCTTTGATATATTTGTCTTTAGTTTCCAGATATTTCACTCTGAGGTGTCTTGGCATATATTTCTCTGGATTTATTACATTTGAAGTTCACTTAGCTTTGAATCTGTAAATTTGTCTTTTGTCAAATTAGAGGAGTTGTTAGCCGGTATTTCCTTGAGTACTTTTTCAATCCTCATATTCCTCTCCTCCCAGGATTCTTTGACTCAAATGTTATATCTTTTTTCAGAGTCCCATGAGAACTGGAAGGCTTTGTTCAATTTTGTTGTTGTTGTTTCTTTTTTGGTCTATTTTTTCTCTGTTGTTCAGACTGGGTAATTTCTGCTTTCTATCTTTCAATACATGAATTCTTTCTGTCTCTTCCATTCTGCATAAGAATATATGATTGCGGGGTTTTGTTGTTGTTATTACTTTATGTTTTGGTTTTAAATTTTCCTTTTGATTCTTCTTTATATTTTCTATATATTTGTTAAGTCTTTATTTCTTTGCTAAAATTTTCTATTTTTTTTTTTCTTTTGATTCAGGTGTGCTTGTAAATGCTCACTGAAGCATTTTAATGATGATTGCTTTAAAATATTTGTCAGATAATTCTAACTTCTTTGTCATCTTGACGTTGAAACTTATTGAACATATTTTCCCACGCAATTTGAAGCCTTCCTGATTTTTGGTATAATAAGAGATTTCAATTAAAACCTACACTTTTTAATTATTTTATAGGACTCTTGATCTTATTTGAAAACTTCTGTTTTTAGCTGGTTTCCTCTGACACAGCTCTAATAGTGGAAGGGGGTGAAGTCCATGTCTGCCGCTAGACCTCGGCTGGGTCTTGCTGATGGACAAAGGTGGGAAGTTCTGCCTCTTCAGTGGACCTCTACTTAACACTTTCTTGGATAGGAGTGACAGAAATGCTTCATCATGACACCCAAGCACCCTCCACTGACATAATGACGAGGGCAGCTTACTGCTGGGCATTGGTGAGAATTCTGACTTTCCTCTTGTCTTCCACTAGTATCTTCCCAGCAGGAAGAAGTGTCTTATTCTTGCTAGGTGGTGTAGAAGCTCCTGCCCCCTCCTGGTCTCTGCTGACATTGCTGGATTTGTGATGCAGCTCTTGCTACTGCCCAGTGGAAATGAAAGTTTTGACTCTTTACTCAGCTCTTGCTGACACCATCCAGGGGAAGAGAATTGGGCCACCTTGCTCCACTCTGGAAGTCTAGGCTCCCTATTAGGTCCTTGCTGGCATGGGCAGGGGTGTGGCAACAGTTTGTTGCAAGGTGTTTCACTGCAGTACAGCAGTTACTGTCTACATGTTTTCTGCTTTGCTGGGCTTCCTCTCTTCTGATCCTTTGAATAGAGAGACCAGATTTTTGTTGGGACTTTAAAAAAAAACTGTGTCCATTGGTATTTCTGGGTTACTGGCTTCTTTGAGTTTAAACCTTAGATATATAAGAAAATCCAGGACACGTTCCACTATGCCACTCCTTGTATCCTGATATCCCTGGTCAGTCTGCTTCTTCTCTCCATCTTCCAGAGTCTTATCATACCTGGTCTTTGTGTTGTATGCAGGTGTTTAATTGAGGAATAGAGAAAAGCATTTCTATGCCATTGCCATCTTCTGGGAAATGGAAGCAACACATATCTTCTTACATCCTTCATATTGGATATTTCTAATCACAGGAGATTTGGTAATGTTTGGTTGATAGTATTTCCCTTATTCTAACAAATCTAAAATGGAGGAAACACATGTGCTCTTTTAAAAATGTATATGACTATGTTTTTAGAGACAAAGTCTTATTCTGTCAGCCAGGCTAGAATGCAATGATGTGATTATAGTTCACTATAACCTTGAACTATTAGGCTCATGTGATCCTCCAGCCTCAGCCTCCAAGTAGATAAGACTGCAGGTATCTGCCAACATGCCTATTTTTTTTATTTTTTGTAGAAATGGAGTCAAGACCAGTCCCAGGCTGGTCTTGAAGTCCTGGCCTCAAGTAGTCCTCTTGCCTTGACCTCCCAAAGTATGAGTTTTAATTACAAATTCATATTTTTAAATGTTAATTTTTCCTCTCTGACATTTGTTAAAATAATTTTGCTGGTTTTGCTTTGTACTACAGCTATGGAAATAGTCTGCAATCATGGTAGAGAATTAGAGGCTATCTATCTGATGGCAAGGTAAGATTTTCTCAAGTGGGATGAAATATTATTTTTTCTTTTTATAGCCTTTTGAAGTTTAACTGTGAATGAGTGCTTTAATTCAAATACTTATAATGTGAACTGTCTAAATATGGAAAATAATTGATTTGTAATGTTTTTCTCATTTGCATTTGAGATACTTCAGCAAATTTTCTCCCCATTTACTTGAAGCCATTAGCAGCAAGCTGCAAAGACAGGATAAAACTCATTCATTAAGCAGCTGCATAGCCTCAGTCAGGACCATAACATGATGATGATGACAATTATTAGATATTCTTTGTTTATCCTAGACAGTTAAGGAGGAAGTATATCCAGAGTCTGTGCCATATATAATGTTAAACGGAATGAAAACAAAGCTCCCCAAAGATTGCACATGTATCGCTAGCTTTAAGATTTTTTTTTTTTAAAGACTCATTATTTCGAGGGTGAGTGTTATTGCAAACTTCCATATCTCTTTTTGAAAGAAAGTCTTCTTTTGTAGGCCACCTTTTCTGGCAAATAAAGCTGATCTGCAATACCATGAATTTCACCATTCACTCGTTCAATGGAACATTTGTGTCATCTCCTGAAGCAGAACATATTCAAGACTATGAGATAGACAAAAGGAAAGTGAAAACCTAGGTGCTAATTTATTAGCCTACCTGTCTCAATTTTTCCTTGAGAGAAATGAATTTGTGGACATAGGCTAGGCCTTAATCTCAGAGAGACGTTGGCTCAGATGCCCAGTTGATGATTAACATTTGGCATCATTGCAGAAAAATACTTTAGTTTTAAGTTCTCATTTAGAAAGATATTTCCTAAAATTCAGGAAAGTGCAAGAATAGTATAAAAGAATATATAAAAAGGAAACTGGCATATGTATCTTATGATAATACTACTGATGTTACTATTATCTACATATTTGAAATGCATTCACAATGTTTCTGTTTCACAACAAACATTGAGCTACTTTAGAGAAGAGACCAAGGATTATCCACTGTTGTATCCCGAGCTCCTAGGACAATACCCAGAACACAGGAAATGCTCAGCAAGTGATCATAATTGTCAATATCACCATTTCAGCACAATATGGTATTGCTATAGTTTGTTCATTAGTATAATATGAAATAGTGAATATATACAAATAATATACTAAAACGTGTAGAATATAGAGAATATGAGGAATACTTATGTACTCACCTTCCAGGTTAAAAAAAAAAGCAAACATAACCATGACCTTGAGACTTTATGTGTCCCTCTCATCAGATTCTTGCTCTTCTCTCCCTTCTCAGACATAATCATAGTTCTAAATGAATTTTTCATCCCTTTACTCTACTTTCTAGTTTTGTGTGTATGTGTGTGTGTGTTTAAATCGGAGTCTCTGTCTTCCCGGTTGGAATACAGTGGCATGCTCGCAGCCACCGCAGCCTCAACCTGCTAGGCTCAGGTGATCCTTCCGCCTCAACCTTCCAAGTAGCTGGAACCACAGGCACATATCACCATGCCCAACTAATTTTTCTTGATTTATTGTAGCGATGAGGTCTTGCCATGTTGCCCAGGCTGGTCTCAAACCCGTGGGCTCAGGCAATTCTCTCACCGCGGCCTCCGAAAATGCCGGGATTGTAGGCGTGAGCCACTGCACCCAACCTTCTTTCTAGCTTTAATAAATATGTTCATAACCTAAAAATACATTTTTGGTTTTTTAAGTTTATGGAATTTTGTTAAGGGAGACTTATCTGTGTTCTCCTGTGATTGTCTTTTTGTTTTTTAAAAAATATACGTGAGATTCTTCCACTTATTACATGTAACTATAGCTTATTCTTGTTTTTTCCCCAACTATGCAATATTTCATCATATGACTATATTACAATTTATTCATTCTACTCTCCATGGCTTTTGAAAATTTTCATTTTTGTATTAAAATAGAAATCAATGAAGATGTGAGAATGTTCATATATGTCTCCCAAATAAAACATATACAAGATTCTTTCTATGTTATTTGCCTAACTGTATAATTTTTAAAACACAGTATATGAATTATATGATTCTTTGTATAGCATTTTTTTAAATCTCTGCTTCTGTCATGAAAAATGAACTGCTACAGGAATTGTTCTCTTGTCATAGACAACTCTAAAATAAAAGTTTCCATTTTCAAGCAATTGTCAGCAAGTAGTGGAATAATCCCCAAAGGAAGGAAAGCAAATTAAGTGAACCTCACTTATTGGATGTAGGGATATTCTAGGTCACAGCAGTGAAGGGAGGAGGAAAACAGAGCACAACAATTGGTGAGATATAGATCAAGTTCAGGGAATCTGAGACAGCTGGAATTTTTAGGGTAGACTCAGGGAACTTCAGAGGTAAGCAGATTTGTCATTGACCCCATGGAGTCTAAATGTAAGAGGAAATTACCTGAGATCAAGTTAAGAACTATTGGAAAAGAGTAGATCAAATAATTCACAGAAATCACAAAAGCTAAGAAGAATTTGAGTTTTGACTAGCCAGAGTTGTCATTAGATAGTTTCCACAGAAGGGTGATGCCTCAGTAGTAGTCCTAAATTAGTCCTGTAACAAAAATTCTTCTATATCCATTATAACAAAGTAAATATCAAGCCTCAAAAGGATCAATATCAATGCAAAGTACTTAACTTTGCCAAGACAAAACCCAACACTCTTTAGAGAAATGCTATAAAATAGAGCATATAACAATATCAAAATCAAAAGGTCTAGGCTCCAGGAAAAAATTACCAGCCTTGTATGAAATATGGCCCATGTACAGGAGAAAGAAAGATGATCAATAGAAATAGATATAGAAATAACAGTCAATAAAAATACGTAGACAAGCATTAAATAGCTCATTATAAATCTTATGAATATGCTCAAAATGTAAAGGAAAATAGAAACAAATAGATGAGAACATGAAATATTTAAAAAGGACCTAAGTGGAACTTTTAGAATATAGAAATGCATTATCTTCAGTGAGGAAAAGAAATGAGCTATCAACCCACAAAAATAAGTGGAGGAACCTTAAATGCATATTGTTAAGGAAAAAAAGTAAGCCTTAAAAGGCTACATACTGTTTGATTTCAGCTATCTGACATTCTGGAAAAGACAAAACTATAGAGACAGTAAAAAGTTCAATGATTACCTGTGTTTTGGGAGCAGAGAAGGAGGAATGAATAAATGGAGCATGGGGGATTTTTAGGACTATAAAACTATCTGGGCAATATTTTAATTGTGAACATATGACATTATACATCTGTCACAACTCTCAGAACTGTGCAACACAAAGATTGAAACTTAATGGAAACGATGAATTTTAGATAATAAAAATGTATCAATATCTGTCCATCAATTGTATCAAATGTGCCACACTAATACATGACATTAAGAAGAGGAAAAACTATGCACTGCAGGAAGTAGTATATGAAATTTTTCTGTGTTGCATGTTTTTTTTTCTGAAGCTAATACATCCCTAAAAAATAAAGAATACCAATTTATAAAAAATTAAAAATACAATATCTGAATTGAAAAAAACTGGATGAAATCAAAAGTCAGTCAATTATTGCAGATAGAAGAGCAATATAAATAACCTAAAATGAAGCAGAGAGAAAGATAGTCTAAATCTGCTGTAAAAGAATTTACATGTATTTGGAGTAGCAGAAAGGGAGAAAGAGAGGCAAAAATTTGGGGCAGAAGGTATAAAATTTACCAAATTTAATAAAGACTATAAATATACAGATCCAAAAACCTTAATTAGTTACAATCAGAAGGAACATAAATAAAACCATCTCATGGACTATAATAAAAATATAAAAATGCTAAAATCTAGTGATAAAAA